>VMDO01003172.1:126511-149344 GCA_007922755.1 Pedetes capensis
CTTAGAGATGTTTCACTCTGTGTATGTGAGATATATATATATATATATAGATACATATATATATATATATATATATATATATATATATATGGTAACAAAATACTGAAAACAATCTAAATGTTCATGAAGAAACTGGTTAAATAAACCATGGCAAAATCTCACAAAGATTTAATAAAGAATGGAAAGATCTCTACATACTTGAAAGGAAAGATCTTCAAGAAATATTTTTAAGTGAAAAAACAAAGTGAAGAAATATATATATAAATGCTATATTTTGTATAAAATGCAATAGAATATGGTATTTGCATTTATTTGTATCTGCACAAAGAAGCACTAAATAAATAAACAAGTAATAATAAAAATGATTACCTATGGGGCAGGGACTATACAGCAAAAGGGCTAAGAGTAGGATTAACACTTATCTATGTATACCTTTTTATATAGCTTTGACTTTGGTGTCCAGAAAATACATTATTTCTTTAAAATGTTAAATGAAAACAAAAATAACTTGGTAGACTCTTCACCTATTCCTCCCAAATCGCTATTTCAAAAGTCTCTGATATGTACAGTATCTTCTCTGATGACCATGACTGGAAGAACTCATCCTTCCACTACACTCTTCTAACACTTGTCTTGTACATTTGAATTACGCACTTTTCACCCCCTGATTTTTAGAAGCTGATCTTGACATTGATAGGCTTGATGTCAGAGGCAGCTAGAGCAGTGGAACAGGGTGAGTGTACAAGTCAGGAGACAAGCCCTCTAGCCTCTAGGGCACAGAATGATTGATAATCAGAGACTGAATAAACATGGTGGGAACACCCAGCCAGCACCTGGAAATCTGAGCACTCACCCAACCTCTCTTCCCAGCTCAGGGTGGCAGGGTCTAGAGGAGGTAGCTGCCAGGCACTGTCACACTGATGAAAGGAGCAGATGGGGGCAAAGGGTCAATTTTTCGGGACTGCCTCTGAGGGAAAGCAGTTTTTGAATTGCTATGGATCCTGCTGATTGTGATCTTCTGTACAAAAACTAATTCTCTTCAACAAGATCAAAGACAAAGAATATTTTAGGCTGGAATGTATTCTACCATTTTTATTTATAGAATTTATTTTAAAAGTTCTTCTGTGTCTATTCCTTTTTCATATAAATAATATTTTGCGTTTTCTCGATATGGTATTCTACCTCCATTCACTTTCCTACCTCTTTTTCTAATCAATTAACTTCAAACTCTCCTTCCTTCAAAAGAAGCTGTCAAGGAAATTCCTTTGCCCTGAAAAATGTGCTGTGTGTTCTTGCCCTTAAAATTTGGCGATCAAATACTACTATCAAAATATTTTTCACCTTTATTTTGCTGAGAGAAAATCCTGCTCACTGTGTCCCACTTCCTCACTTCTTTTTTAAATTTAGTACTGTTAGCCAGACACTTCTCCCTACGTGACAACCTTTGTCTATGATCCATCCACTTAACATACACACCAATATTCCTATCTTAGACATCTGACATTTTAAGTACTAGGTCATTTTAAGCTCTCATGCATTATTATTATTACTCTGCGCTGATAAAACCAGATAGGCATTGGAATGTGCACCAGCATACATGCATACATGATTTTCTTTAGACTAATGTCTGTAATCTTAAGGTAATTGTCCTGGTGTTTGTAGATCCATCATCCATAGTCCAACTCCATTTAGCAAAATGGACCAGCTGGTAGGTATAATCCACACCATAGCTGGATATAGGCATCTGCTTTCAAGGCCCAGTAAAAGTCTGGAAAAGTACAGAGCACTTGATTTATTTTCAAGGAAAAGCAAAGCCATCAAATAGATTTCCAACTGAAAATTGGACAAGGCTAGGATTTGGTTCACTGAGACCACGGCTCATGCCAATTCTTACTTTCCCATGGCTGACTCCCAGTCTTGGCTGAAAGCACTACAGCCTTTCCCATAAGGGTAACCTGGGACACAACACAGGGAGAGAAAGGCCTTCCAGGAATTAGATGAAGAACAAAATAAAGGCCCTCGCCACCTTGGCAGGTCCAAGCTGCCATTCAGTGAGGAAAATACGCAAATCACAATACCTGAGTTCCAATAAGGCAGAAAAGAAAACCCTGAGTTCCCCTACAGTTCACATTCAACCCACATGTCTAGAAAACAGCACGATTATGCTAAAAATTTGCCAAGGCAGCACCAGATACTTGTAATATGACCATACAGAGGTTGAAGCGGAAGATATAATGACTTTTCCAAACTCCTCTGAAATAAAGAGTGGGAATACTTTGTGGAAGAGGTAGTGGGTAGCACATTCAACACTGGGAACACCTGATCGAGGGAGATTTTCATCATCAGCCAGCACCAGCCTCTGCATTGGATTGAATACCTACTTCCTTCCTAAGACATCTGGAGTATAATTAAGCCTGCTGGCTCATGCTACTATGTGAAACTCCAGGAAACAAATGGTTGAATCCCTGTTAACCACTAAATATGTGGCTTTATGGTATTAGTCTCTTGGGTTTTACTTTTATCACCAAGAGTAGTTATGCAGGCTGACCTGGAAAAGCAGTTGTGAGGGTTCAGGAATCAACATTCTATAATTAGTAGAAAGTAATTATAATTATTTTTCAATTACAGATGCTCTAGCAACATAACTATTACAGCTCATTGACTTTCAGATGACTGCCACAATATATATACTGCTTATTATCCGATAAGTACTTGTGTAAATTATTGCATTTAAACTTCACCATAACCTGTAAAAAAGGTCTGATTATCTTCTGAGCTAAGACTTAAGAGGTAACTTCCCCAAGGTCACAGGACAAATAAGATGTAATAGGGAAAATACTCTTTATATTCTTTCAGATATTTTCAGATGAAATATATTTCATAAAAAATGAAAGATTTATAAATAACGAAATATGAAGGATCAATCTGAAGGCTTTTCATTATAGGTAAACAATAGCAATAATAATAAAAATAAGGAATGAATGTAAAAAAACACGTTTCTTTTAAAAAAATTAAGTTGTGGCTGGGTTCATTCTTATAATGCCAGAGATTCAGGAGGCAGAGACAAGAGGATTAGGAGTTTGAGGCCTGAAGCAACCTGTGTAACTCAGCGAGACCCTGTCTCAAAATAAAAAGTTTAAAAAATGGGCGGGGGGTGCAGCATAGTGGTAGAGCACTTGCAAAGTATGTGCAGGCTCTGGGTTCAATCCCCAAGTACCACAACAAAAGCTATATGTAGCTATATGTAGAGCTATAATACTTATAAATAAGCTGGTTGAGCCTTCTGAGTGTGAGGCTTAACTAACCACAATGAGTCTTACAAGAGTCCCCTGGGAACTGAAATGAATTAGATCTCTGCTATCCAAGACCGAGCTGGGTACCTCATGAGCCTCATGTGCATCATTAACATGAAAAATTGTGAAAACTAAATTCAGGCAGATGCTTCTGTTCTCTAAAAGGACTTGAGTGCTGTTTGGTCTATATTTTCAGTGACTTTTCATTTAGCTTAACAACTCAACTCTAGTTAATCCCTTTCTCAGGCTTCCCAGAGTCCAGGACTTCCCTGAGTCTGGCAGGCCCCATGTCTGATGGGTCACCTGTAGCATAAAGCCCGAAGGCAGATGAACTGGTGTTGCTCCCAGGCAAGAAGACCCAGGACTTGGAAGAAAGGGGCTGGAGAACTCTCTTATTCTCCCCTACACAGTACTACTTTTCTCATTTTCCTCCATCTTACTGACTTTCAGACAAGAATAGAGTGTGTGCATAGTTTTTGTTTTACAATGCTAAAAACTTAAGCTAGAACTCTCCCGGAATGGCTGTGTAAATAGGTAGGCAAACTTGCCTGTGTCCCTCCAGAGCCCTCCAGACACCTGGGTGTTCCTTTCTGCCCACCCAAAGTTCTCTCCCATATTATTTATCTCAGTTGCGTAGGAGGAAAACAATAACATAATTAAAATGTTTAAGAGAACCTAGCTGGAAGTGGTCGATTTTCATGGTGCTGTTGTTGACAGGCCCGAAGATGGTAATGACCGAGATTCTCCTGGTGGCCATCTTGCAGAAACTCTCCAGATACTCATCGCGCTGCTGCACATACATGTTGTTTTCAGCCTTGGGAGTAGTGATAAGCTGGAGGTGGGTGAGCACAGCAAATATTAATTCATAGCGCTAGATTCACACTGAGGCAAAATCCAGGGAAGACTTGAAATAGAGAGTGTCTGAAGTGCAGATGGCTGTGTTGGACTATTACCATAAACAAAGCTAGAAAAAGGCCATTTGGACTGGCTTCTTTTTTTTTTTTTTTAATGACTCCAAACCCCTTAGATGTTTCTACTGACTCCCATTGTTTACCTTCATTATTCTTTGTATGCTAGTTTTCGCCTTTGTGAATTCTGCACAGGAATACTTCGTTTGCAAGGCTGTTGTCTCACATAAATACTTAGCCTGCAACAAGAATTCTACAAATCTTATCTGCCTTCCCTCATTTTGACTTTCATTGCTCTGTCTAATCAGACATTGGTTAATTCACTGGCTACATTTTTTTTTTCACATTCCACAGCGTTGAGAGACTTTTATAGCTAGGCCTTGAGTGCTAATGGAACATTCTATAGTTTAGAATTTTTAACCGGCAACCTGGCAGAAAGTTTTTATGATGGCCTTTTGGCCCATACTTTGTCACACAGATAATACTCATTGTCACAAGGGTCTGCACAGGCAGGCAGCTTTTGATATCAGAGTTCCCCAACAGGACAGTTTTAACTTTCAGTTTAGCCTTCTCTTCAAGGCAGACCTGCGATTGTTCACACAGCCCCCTGTCATTCAACCTTACCTTGCTACTGTGGACTTCTGGGGAAAATGGGGAAAGAAAGTAATTAACAGATATTTTAATCACTAGTCATCTGAGAAACTAGATTTCATTATTTTGGTTAAAATGAGGATGCATTTATTATTTTTAGGTCCTCTTCACCCCTCTCTCTAAGAATGCCTTTAACGTTTTGATCTAACAATAATATAAAGGCTTCTTTACTCCTTTGAATATTTTAGTTGCCTTTTTTGACCCTTCTCCAATTTCACAAATTTTCCTGAGCTGAAACCAGAACAGCTTCCCACAGTCCCTGTGAGCAGGCATGATGTTGTTCCTCCTGGAAGTGGGAGGATGTGAAATTTTATCCTGATGATGACCAGGCCCCTGTTGATCTCCTAGACCTCAGCTAGCTCACCAGGCTGATGTCTTCAATGCATACTGTTCAACTTATCCTTTGTGGACTCATCACTGAGCTCAGAAGTGAGCCTCTATAATTTTTTTTTTCTGTATACAATTTCTTGCATTTGACTGTATTCAAATTTATCAGCCACTTTTCTGTTTACCCATGTAATCTTGTAAACTATTCCTGAAGCCTATGTCTATTAGTTGGGCATTTTTCACAAGGGAAGTCACAATATTGTTAACCTCTTCCAAATATTTTATTTTAAAAAATGGTTAATAAATTTGGTCCCAACCTGATCTTGCTGTTTATTTTTCTCTCTCAGATTTGTTTATTGCTGCCTTTAGGCTTTCCCTGCTATGAATTCTCTATGCATGACAAAATACTCTTTGTTAAGAAAATTAAAATGTGTTCAATAGCCTTTGAGTGGAACATCAACAAAGATTTTTTTGGAATGAAGTTTTTTGCTTTTTTTTTCCACAGATAATTATTTATTTTAAATAGACACAATCCAGTTCATTTTTGATTTTGTGTTTATACGCCTATGCAGATGAATGTGGTAGCCAGGAAATGTTTGTTTTAGAAATGTAATTCCTAAGGGGAAAAATAATAAAATTCCACCAAAATTATTCACTGATTCACACTTAGCCTTAAAAAAAAAGATTTAAGGTGGCTCTAAAAAGATATAGTGATGGTATTTTTGGTTTGTTAGTTTGTTTTTTAAATTAGCTATATATGGGTTTTGAGAAGACAGGCTAAATCTTGAAGTTTTATTTTAACTTTTTGTATTTTAGATTTTTCTTTCTGGCTCTGCTCATGAATGCACTATTTTGAAATAAATAAAATGCATGTTAAATAAGAACATAAAACAACGAAAACAGGGGTAAGACAAAAAGATTTACTGTTAATGATTTTGGATTCCCCATCGTTAATTAAGGATACACCCATACTTAGAATATACTTAGAGGAATTTCTGCACTCAGCTGCCCAGATGCTGTTGTTGTTAAGTGCTGGCAAGTCGGTGTCCGACTCATAGCGACCCTATGTACAATAGGCAGAACACTATTGTTAGTGATTCTCTGCTATTCATAGGGTTTTCAATGGCTGATCTGGGGTGCGAGGGCAGGGGTGGGTGAGAAGTGGGTTGTCAGGTCCTTCTCCAAAGCTTACAGCACCTGGTGTTCCCAGGTGGTCTCTCATCCAAGTGCTAACCAGGCCCAACCCTGCTTAGCTTCTGAGATCTGAGGGGATCAGACTCCACAGTGGTCAGCTGCAGGCGGCCCAGATGCTAGGTGACTGATAATTACCTGCCTCTGTAACTTCAAAACCATACATAAGCATCATACATTGTGTCATTATTTGTCATGGATCCTCTGCAGCCCACAGACCATGATATGACCAGATCTTAAGGGTTCTCAAAGCCTCCTCCAGTCTTTCCTTCCCCCTGGTAGTGTAATTAGGAATTTCAAGTGATATATGTAATCATAGAGAACCTCTTCCTCCCCTGTGAGGCAGCTTCTCCCACTTGTCTCTGCACACAGTAGCATTAGGCCATGGACTCCCAGGGGGAATCTCAAATAAATAAAAACCTCTGAGGCTTATCCTCACCTCAAGCCTTTGCCTAATGATGCTTTAACCCACCAGTGAGGTGACATTTATTTTGCATGATTCATTTCCTGGCTTCGGCCCTCCAGGATCTGGCCCCAGGCTCTCTCTTACTAATGTTCCTCCTATTCCTCCCTTATATAACCTCTACCCCCCAGGGTCAGCCCACGGTAAATAATGAAATGAAAGGAACCTTGGGCAGAGTAGCACAGGGAAAGGATGAATGCATTCAAAGTGGGAGAGTGGGGATTTTTGTCCTAGTTCAACCCCAAGATAACTTGCAGCCTTAACAAGCCCACTTAATCTTATGAACCTCAGCTTTGTCATCTTCACCATGAAACAATTTCTGTGCCAAACTTATAAATCTGCAAGACTTGCTCAGTATCTGTACAGGCTGCATGCCCCCAAGCACATGCATGTCTGTTACCTCACACAGTCCACCCACTTTCCTTCCTCTTGTTTGCCCACAGCTACTCCCGACTCCGCCATGTGCCTTCCCCCACTACCTTATCTCAATTGTTTCCTCCTCTTAATTACAGTTCTAGTTGCCTGCACAGCTTATATGGAATTTATGTATTTCCTTTATTTACTATTATCTTTTATGTTGATGTCAAGTTCCTCAAAGCATGGAAGCCTCAGACTCGGTTACTGTGCTGCAGATGGTGGGAGTGTCGATGCTGACCCACATTGCTCATGCTAGAGATCACACCAGCCAGGGAGAGGGGTGGGACTCGAGAACATGGGACACCTGGTTATGAGTGTCTAGATGTAGCTCACAAAACAGATGGAAAGACCTTATTTACATCTAAGCTGCTCCTAGAGTTTGCACAGAGAAACTAAAGGACGCTGATCATCTTAAACATTTCAGGGATTCTTTCTAGTTTGGCAGCATTTCAAACAGTATTTAAAATAGAAACTGTTTCCAGTTTCCTCTTCCGAAAAAGAGCATCTTAGAACTCGTCAGGAAACATTATTGTCTGTCACTTGGCATCTTTTCAGTTTGGTGGCAGGAAATCAGGGCATGTATGCTGAATTTAAAATTATGTTGTGATCCTATCCATGCTTCTGTTCCAACTTGTGTACTGACTAAATGAGCCTCAGGGGAGAAGGAAGCCTCTTTGTGTAAGTAAAGGGAGAAAATAGGACTGGGAAGACGCTAGGGAAAAGATATTTTAAGCCTCAGATTATTCTAAATATTATGTTAGGCTCAGAGCACTAGGTTTTTACAGGATTCTGAAAAAATAACTTTCAAGCTAGGACTCTGCCTTGTAAAGCAGAGCCTTAAGCCCTTTTCTAAAATTAAAGCAAATAAGTAGGTGGTTGTCCTAATATCCAGGCCTCTGAAGTAAGGTTGAAAATATTAACCCACTTGAATTATAGGAGACTCAGTCACCAAAGAAAGCTCACACAATGCAGCATATTGAGGCCCCTTGCTAACAAGTAGGTAGATCTCGGAGTACTAAATAATGACTTACCATCAGTAA
This sequence comes from Pedetes capensis, assembly GCA_007922755.1. Classification (NCBI taxonomy): domain Eukaryota; kingdom Metazoa; phylum Chordata; class Mammalia; order Rodentia; family Pedetidae; genus Pedetes; species Pedetes capensis. The sequence goes on from VMDO01003172.1 coordinate 134,802, forward strand.
TCTACGTAGTACACTGTTTCAGTGATAAACAGCTTACCTGCACTCTCACTACAGTTAACTCCAAACAAACTCCAAGCAGTCTGAAAGATTATATTAGTTGGGATTCAGTCTATAGTTCTTGACTGACTGCCTATAAAGCCACAGAACTGAGATACACAAAACTAGCTGGATAGTAAAGGCAGAAATTCCACATTGGCACTTAGCACAAGATGTTGACTATTTTTCTGTCTTAACCACTTATCAGTAACTCAAAGTTCAAAACCAGTTTTTTAATGTTCACATTTATGATTCTTCAATTTCCCCTGTACTTTATAGCACCTGCAGTGGGAAGCTCATACTTACTGGAAGACAGAATGGGGGTGTGGCTCAAATTTGAGCTTCAAAATGAAACAGACATGAATTCTAACTCCAACTTATGCCACGCCTTGAGTAATTTCTCCACCTCTCTAAACTTCTGTTTTCTCATTTGTAAGTTAGAGCTAATAAATCATTCCTCATGAAATTGTCATGAGAATTACACCATACAGTCTCGCAAACCATCTTGCATACAGGATGTGCCTTTCTCTGTTGCCAGGCTGAGAGGCAGGGGGCGGGAGGGCAGGAGAGGTTGAAAGATTGAACTCTGGTCTACACATAGGACATCTGGCTCTACCTGCAATTGCCTTGAAGGCCTCTAGGATGCCATTCACCTGACTACAACCTATACCATTGCTGCCAGGAGTTCTCTATCTAGTTAGTAGCAGTTATGTGATGTTTTCACATCTAAAGAATGGAATAAATGGCCAGGCATGTCAGCACACACCTGTAATCCCAGCGACTCTGGAGGCAGAGGCAGGAGGATCACAAGTTCGAGACCAGAGACAGTCTGTGGAATTTAGTGAGACGTTGTCTCAAAAAGTGAAAAAAAAAAAGGGCTAGGAGTGCAGCTCAGTGGTATAGCACTTGCAAAGCATGTAAGCCTGAGGTCCTGGGTTCAACCTCTAAAACAAAAAAAAAAGAATGGAATAAATGGATGCAAAGCACCAAGGATTTACAACAAATTATAGTCAGGCATCCAGTTACTGAAAAGCTGGAGTAATGAGCTGAAAGGCTTAGACTATTTCTTGGAATGCAAACCTGCTCTTAGTTCGAGAATACTGGGTTAAGTTGAGGCCAGGTGGAAGTAAATGTTCTCAGCCATACTCAAACGTCTCAAGAGCACTAAACCTTAATGAATGTTAATTGAATCCCTGAGCTTCCTGAATAACATCAGCAGAGTTTGTTGGAAAAAGTTACTAGAAAAAGAATTAATGGCACCAGTAATGTCTTTCTCTCAGAAACACTGGTCTCCTGTCTGTCTGGTGAAACTTTTTCTTTCCATCCTTTGTTTTTGTATCACATTAATTTCATCTGGTCTTTTCTAATCTATTCTTACTTCATACATCATTAGCTCTTTAGAAAACATTTCTGATATGATCATCAGCTGGTCACAGGCAGGATTAAAGGACTGAAATGCCTCCTGTTGGTATTTTCTTTCTAATAACAAACTGATTCTCTGGCTAGTTCCAAAGAGCCAACCCTGCCAGGAGCAATTCCAGCTGGTTTCTGTTTTGCCTCACATGACATCAGCAGAACCTGTCCTTTGAGCTTCATTTGTTAGAAATTTATGACCAGGGATACTGTTAAAAGGAGAAAAGACCCAGCTGGGCTTTCAGATCTCTAACTTGGGAAGCGTGGAGAAGGCAGGAAGAAAAAGGCCGAGTGAGCTCAGGGATACAGTATGAAAACTTCTTTCTTTAAACTCACAAACTAGAGGCATGGAAGTATTTGCCAGATGGGTGCACAATTACCATCCTGACATTTTGCCCATGATTATTTTTTCCTGGCCATGAGGAACACTTTGCCTGTCTTGTTGGCTAAAAGGACAGAGCTGGGTGATGTGTTTCAGTGGGCTGGACAAAGTCTCAGGTGCTGGAGATGAGAGAAATGGAGCACACAACAAATGCTTCCCCATGCCCCCAACAGTTTGCCCAATAAGTCCCCTAACAAACATTCAAGTATCAAATAAAGTTTTACTCTGAAATCAGTGATTGTTTAGGTTCTAATTGGAACATGCTCACTTAAGTTTATGGACTCTGGGAATATTCAAGTAGCTCTTAGCCTAAATTTGTACAGTCACTTTAAGGATCTGTTTAAAAATAATAACAACATACAAAAAGTACATACTGAACACATACACACCAACACTCACACATGCATGCACGCACAAACTCATAGAATCAATCAGAGTTTAGGCTTTGTTCTAATCCATAACTCTACTATTGATGGAAATAGGTGAGAAAAATTGGGAATGCTCCACCCAGGGTAAATACCACAAAGACCTCTAGTCTGGTGAACATTTCAAATGTGCATTTAAACTTTTCGAAACCACTAGAAGTAAATGGGTACCTGAGTTCCTCTGTGCATATTATTAACCCAAATTTAGGCCAAATTGGAAAAACTATAAGACTCTCTGAGGAACACCTTAAGAGAAGAGCATCTGTCTGTTTTACAGGGTAAATGCAGAGCGTAAAGTCGGTGTGTGCATTCAGTGGGATAGGCACTATCACAATGGTATGATATGTTCAGCTCCTTCATCCAGGTATCTGAAGAAATCATTCCTGGCTTACCCAACATTAACTTATTGATCTTCTTCTCTGAATTAATTGTAATGTGCCCTTTTCCTTTTAACAGCCTGGAGTGAAATGATGGTATTTAGAAGCTAGGGGTAGAAATCTTAGAGGGACCCTAAAAGATGGGTACAGGAGATGGAGAAAAGAAGGAGCCATTTCCATGTTGCTGATGAGAGCTAGCCTGACATTTAGGATAGGTTTATTCCTGCCCCAAGTCTTCCTTGGATTTAACTAGATTCTGTTACCATTCTATGGATAGCAAGGAGTAATGGCCAAAAAAAGAGTTATGAGATGAATTTGTGACTTGCTCGACACTAGTGGCACTCAGAACCATAGGCAAAGCAGTCTCCTTTTTCACATGAACACATGTGTGTATGCACACACATACACACACAAAATAGTATCTCAAGAAAAACTGACATCTGACTCCAAATTCAGATGTATCTCTGGGGTACTAGAAATCAGAAGAATGAATTGAGTTCCCCACACTCTATCCCTTTGGCTCTTACCATAGTCGGGCAATGATGGAAGAGGCAAAGTTTATGGGGAGATCCTTCTTTACTCCCTACCAACTCCATTCCCCACGCAGCCTTACATTTCCCTTTGAGGCTTCCAGAGTTAATACAGACTTCATTATGGAGTTAATGCTATATTCCCCATGCACAAGCTTCTAACTCCTAAGTTCTAGCTGAGAGAAATGCCTCTCCTAAGTTGTGCCTAGAGACAAAGGTTTCCATTTGGGGAACTCCTTCATTCTTCTTTTATTCTTTAAACTTTGTAAAAGGGTGCTGTGCCCCCAAATATGCCTTGGAAGAGAGCAGTAAGAATGGGAGAATACTGTCAGGTTTGGAAGAAGGTGACTCTGAGTGCTTCCCTGGGCTTACACATAGGGGCCCCCAGCCATGCACTTTGTACCACAGGTCCACCACTTGCATGGACAGAGACTGAGACAACCTAAACCGAAGGGAGGTAGCTGCCTGGCTGCCCTTCCTAACCAAACTTTCTGAACTTCTTGACATGGTGCAGTCTCAGCCTGGCATCTAGCAGTGTGACTTTATAAAACAAAATAAACAGGAACATGCCCTGCCTCAGCCCACAGAACCCCGCCAAGGAGATTACTTACAAGGAGCCTTCTCTTGCCCTCGAAGGACCCCAGCAGGTCAATCACGGACTTCTTGGGACTCAGCAGAAGATGTTTTGTGGTGAGTTTCTGATAGCCATCCTGCTCTGTTTTACCTGCTTTTTTCTTCTTATTCTTCTCTTTCTCCTGCTTGCTCTTTTTCTCAGCCTTCTTCATTTGCTTTTCACTCTTGAGCATCTTGTCTGATTTCTCATTCTTCTCCTTTTTTTTCTTCTCCTTCTCGGGTTTCTCAAGCTTTCCATGCTTTTTAGACTCCTTTGCACTTTGGGAGGGAACATTCCCCGCCTGCAGCTCCTCTTCCAGCTGAGACGCGGTAGGCCGGCTGAGGTCATACTTATCCTCATACTCATTGCTGAGAATTTTGTCCTGGGCCTTCTTTTTAGGAAGTTTCCCTTTTGCTGGCTTATGAGGACCTGGCACCACATTTGGGTCCTGATGGCCATGTTCCTGCCTGTCTGTGCGGTTGTCCCGGAAGCGGCCTGGGCCAGCCCCCCTCATGCTGGGCTCCCAGCTGGTGGTGGGGGGGGTGGCTACGAAGCTCTCAAAGCTGGGGGCCTTGCTGGGCCTCCTGGTGGTCTGGGGTCTCTCCCTCTGCTGTTCCTTCCTGGTTGGGGAGTAGAGATTCTCTGAGACCGAGGCACCCCTGGCAGTGGTCACCTCAGCTGTGGCAGGAGGCCTGTGGGAGGATGAGAAGGGGTGCACTCGAGGGGTCCAGGGCCTCGGGGTGGTGGGAAAGGTGGTGGTGGTCGTAGGCCTTGCAGCTACCGTTACCACTCGAGTCGTGGCCTGTGTGGCCGTTGTGGCTGGAGGAGGTGGGAGGGTGGTGGCCCTCAGGGTTGGGGGAGGTGGCGGAGTAGCTGCCTTGGTGGTGGCCAGTTTTCTCAGCACCTTCACCCGGGTCTCCCTGGTTGGGGGGACCTGTGCTCTCCTCAGGTCCTCTCTTCTCTTCTCCCCACCCAGGCCTGGCCTTCCTGCTCCTCCACCTCCTTCACTCCCCTCCTCCACCACCTGTCCCTCCAGGCCCGAGGCCTTGCACTTTTGGACAAAACCCTTCTGCCTGATTTTCTCTATCCTGCGGATGGGGCCCTGGTCGATGATCTCGTACAGGGCCTCCAGCCTGACCGGGTAAGGATAGCGCTCCTCCACCTGCAGCGTCTTCTTCAGAAGCACCATGCCAAACTTGCCCTTCTCCAGCTTCAGGAAGCTCATCAGCTTCGGGATGAGGCTGGGGTCCAAGGGCTGCTCCAGGATCTGGCCCTCGCTGGTGATTCTTCGCACCTTGCCCCCCTCCTCGCCTGCCTGGTGGAACAGCACAATCTGCTGGATGTGCCTTTCCGCCAGCTCGCAGTACACATCATCCTTCAGCAGGCTCAGCATGAGGCGGTAGTAGCCCTCGGAAGCATGAGGGGCCGAGATGACCCACACCCTGTTCTTCCCTGCAAAACTGGCGAGGATGTTGGGGGAGCTGGACCCTGAGGGGAAACGCAGCATTCTTGAGCGTGCTGATGAGCCCTCATCTCGGACCATCTGGCGCGGGGAGCTCCTTGCTGAGGATCTCAGCTCGGGTCTCGTGGGAGCCCTAGGGAGGCCCAGCGGGGCTGGCGGCGCAGATGGGCGAGCTAGTCTCAACACCGGTACGCTCCTTCTTTGGATCTGAAGGTCTGGTTCTTCCACAGGAGATCTCTCAACTCCACGCGATCTCCCCGTGTGCCTCAGAATCCGAGCTGGCCTCCTGCCTGCTGGGGAGACCAAGGGCACTTTCTGCCTTCCATGGTTCCCTCTATTCCTGGCAGGGGGCTGGGGTTCTGATCCACACACCAGCCACACTGCCAACAGCATGGTGAAAAAGGGTCCCATTCTCCACGTCATTGTGTAATCCACTTTGGGATGCAGAGGGTCAGGTGACGGAAAGGCGAGGGGAGGAAAAAGAAAGAAAATCATTTACTTGCAAACAGAGCCCGTCATTATCTCTTTCTCTATCTTGGCCAAGGGGAGGGGCAGGAGGTAGTTAGAGAAGAAAAAGGAAAGAGGTCAAAGAATGGAAAATAGGATGAGATCCTATTGCTTTAAAGCTCCTGTAATTTGTCAGCGCTTAGCAGAGACAGTTACATTAAGCAGGAAATCCAACTTAGTTCCCGGGTCAGCACGCTTGCACTTTCAACTAATTCTCTGGATGATCCAAAGAAAACGCTAACTGAGCATGTTAATTATGGTAACAGTCACGTTCCATTTCTTCAAATAAGCAACAAAGAAAGAAACATACCAAAGACAGAAAGGATTCCACACTTACACTGCGGCTCATAGACAAGGAATGCAGAGGGTTTCAAAGGAAAACTGAAGTTTGGTCCCCAGGACAGTTTCCTAGATGAAATCCTTTTCCTCCCAGCCCTCTCTCTCCTTGTCCAGGGGGAGCAATACAAAAGGAGTGTGCTGCAGCTCTAGCTTGCAAAATAGCACCACAGATCGCAGCCTGTCCCGGTTGAGAGTGGAGCTGATTTCTTTTCTTTCTGACGGTGTCTTTTTACCTCCTGGACAAGTGGGATGAGGTGGAAGGAGCTGTCCTTGTAAGTCTTTGTATTTCCATTTGTCTGTTTCTCCTGGTTTTGTGTGTCTTTGTCTCTTTGTGGCGACACAGAGTCCTCTAAAGTGGAGTCCTAGTGATTTCGGAATCTCTCTTTCCCTCTTTAGAGTTCCAGGATTCTTCTTATCACCCTTTCCCACAGTCGGGCTTAGTCCCTTTGTTTCTAGGCACACAAGCACCGGGACTAATATGTTTTCCAGGCTGAGGGAAAACACAGGAATGTGATGTTAAAAAAAGGATCCCCCCCTTTCCTTCATTTCTCTCCTCCCTTTATTTCTCCCCACCTTTTTTTCTCCTCTTTTTCTTCTCTTTCTTTTTCTTTTTCCTCTTGTCTGGATTCAATCCCAGAAATGTCAGGACTACCTCAGTTTTGCTCCAAACCAAACTCAAGCAACAGCAGCCACTGGAAATCAAGGAAACTTCACCAAGAATTTAACAGATCAGCAAAACACGCCTCCTTCCCACTTCAGTACATCTAGAGTGGACTCGGTGAGAAGGAGGCTGTACTTTGGGTTTGGGGAAAGTTTTGAAACCCTACACATCGTCATAAATCACTTCAGAATAGGATGACCGAGGACTTAACCCCCTCCATACCGGGCATTCAGGGTATTTTCCCTTCTGTCTGTTCTCACACTGCAATTTGGAAGGGATAATTTCTCAGATTTCTGTATCTGGAAACTTGGTTTTCTTAAAGACCAGATGCTCATTTGAGTAAGGATGCTTGGCTGTGCAAACACAGACAGTATGTATCTATTTATAGTTCTACCAGTGTATTTTTATCTCTTTCTCCCTGCTTTATGCTTTTAGTTTGAGGTTGGAAAAGCCCATGGAAAACATGACTAGGTTGTTTTTATATTATGCTAATTGGGGATCATATTACTGTGCTCTTGGTCCTAGTTTCTCCTTGGCATGGATGGAAGCTGGTAAAAGGTAAAAGGTTAGAAATTCAGGCAATAGCGGCCATCCCCTGAGACTGTGATTGGATGTTACATCAGGGAATGGGCATTCTGATCTCCAGCTGCGGTGCTCTGGCTGCTCATGGTAGATGAAGTGCTTTCTTGGAGGGCATGAGGCCGTGTGTGTGTGTGTGTGTGTGTGTGTGTGTGAAGTTCTGCTCTCCACAGCATTTAGGTATCTGGAGATCTTTAGGCAATCCTTAGAAGGAGTCATATTAGGTTTTAAAGGAGACACTGAGGCATCTTTGGGTTTCCACCTCCTAGGTCTGCCATTAGGACTCAGCTTTGAGTGGGGAAGGAAGATGCCTCAGGTTGTGGACATTTCTTTCAGCCTTTCCAAGTCGGTATTAACTGCCACCAGCAATGGCGACCCAGGGGCCTTAGCTCCTTCTGCGGGAGCCTCATCCCAGTTGCTTCCTTTGACCAGACCCACCTTCCCCAGCCACACCTGCTTTCCCTTTCCATAAGCTTGAGCACAGAACTGAGGAAGTCCTAGGATGGGCTGAGAGTGGATCTCTTGGCTATGGAAGACTAAGGGTCGGCAAGAAGGAAGACCCTCCCGTGGCACCCCTCACACTCTTGTGAACATGGCAACAGGGTCAGAGACAATTTCCACTTCTGTGGGATTCACCTGTTAAATTGATCAAATGCCTTGTGCTCAGTTAGATAGTCTCAAGGTTATTTTCTCTTTTATTATTTCCTTATATATTCCACATTCTGACTGGGCCTCCTCCGTTCTGTTTTTGTTTTTTCTCTTTTCTCTCTACTAATGTTGTTGTTGTTGTTAGGTGCCGTCGAGTCAGTATCCGACTCATAGCAACCCTCTGTACAACAGGGGAAACACTATTGTCAGTGCTTCTCTGCTGTGCATAGGGTTTTCAGTGGCAGATTGATTTTTGGGAGGGGGTTGCCAGGTCCTTCTCCCAAGCCTGCAGCACCTGGTGTTCCCAGGCGGTCTCCCATCCAGGTACTAACCAGGCCAGACCCTGCTTAGCTTCCGGGATCTGCCGGGATCGGATTCCACAGGGCTATGGCTGCAGGCTCTCTACTAATAACAACTACCAATTATTGAGCATTTTCATGGGCTTGGTAATTTCACATATTCTTTAAGTTAACTTCTACAGCTTCCCTGGGAAATAATAGGATGATCTCTACTTTATAGATGGGCTTGAAGAGTTTCAATAAATTTCTCATTGTCACACTAATGGTAAATGGTAGCTCTGGAATTTGAACCTGGGCTCAGAACTACCTACAAAGCAAGATGGTGCCCTGCCTCCTTCTTTCATTTCCTACCTATACTTTCTTTTTTTTAAATTTTTTCTGTTCTTTCAGTTCCTTTTGTGTGTGTGTGTTTTTTTTCCATATTCGTAGAGGTCTGCAGCTGTAGCCCTGTGGCATCTGATCCCGTCAGATCTCAGAAGCTAAGCAGAGTCGGGCATAGTTAGTACTTGGATGGGAGACCACCTGGGAATACCAGTGCTGTAGGCTTGGGAGAAAGGCCCCCAGCAACCCTCTCCTAAAAAACAATCAGCCATTGAAAACCCTATGAATAGCAGAGAAGCACTAACAATACTGTTTCACCTGTTGCACGTAAAGTCAATATGAGTCAGACACCAACTCCATAGCACCTAACAACAACAACAATATTCATAGAAGAGTCTCATTTACTTGCTCAGCCAGAACACATATACTTTTTAGAGTCCTGCTTTCTGGAGTCATTGTGTTTCTGTACTGTTTGCCTTTCTTAATAGATCTTTAAAGTCTGTTATCCTTTTACCTGAATATCTATCTCATGGTTTCCACCAACCTCCCGACAATGTGCATAACTCTAATAACTTATGCACTGGTAAAGGTGAGATGCAGCCACTTCAGCAACCTAAGGTTGTCCCAGAGGAGAAGCCACCCCAACCCTGAACTGCATCTGTCTTCCCTCGGGCTTTCTTCCTTCTGTGTGCTTTGGTCAGTAGATGGCGTGCTAAACACATGCACGGGAGGGGACCTGATGTGGGGCTCCTCTCTGCCTCCGTTCCCCTCTCGCCCTCATCTGCACTGCACCCCGATCCACCCTGCTTACACACAGCCTGCCCCCTACCAACCGTACAAGCAAACTAGGGCTTCTTGTGCTTGTCCTGGATTTTCCCATCTCAGTGTCTTCAGGGTCCCTAACCTGGGATCTCAGAAGACCTCTCAGGGAAGTCTGAGAAGTGCATGTGTAATAAGAGCAATCAAATAACAAGTTCGTATCTGCCCCTTTTTGGGGAAGCCTATCATGGTTTAGGGGCTGGGATTTAGCTCAGTTAGTAGAGCGCTGTGCTGCAGTCTCTGAGGTCCCTAGTTCAATTCCCAGTACCGCAAAAATGGGAAAAGGACCTGGCAATCCACTCCCAAAGCAATCCCAAAACAGCCATTGAAAACCCTATGAGGGTCACTATGAGTCGGATACCAACTCGACGGCACCTAACAACAACAACAACAATCATGGTTTATAGTTTGCAGATTCTCAATTTCTAGTCCACAATTTATTTAATAGCTCTATCTTTAAAAGTCCTCCATTTAGATCTTTCCATCCTTCTGCAAGCCTGCAGCAGTAGCCCTGCGGCATCCAATCCCATCAGATCTCGGAAGCTAAGCAGGGTCGGGCCTGGTTAGTACCTGGGCAGTAGACCACCTGGGAACACCAGAAGCTGTAGGCTTGGGAGAAGGACCTGGCAACCCCCTCCCAAAAATCAATCTGCCATTGAAAACCCTATGAACAGCAGAGAAGCACTGACAATAGTGTTTCCCCTGTTGTACAGAGGGTCGCTATGAGTCGGATACCGACTCGACGGCACCTAACAACAGCAACAACAATCCTTCTCCAAACTAAGAAAGTGAGGGGTTAGGGGGCAGATCTAGAGAGCAGAGATCAATGCTGAGATGTTGTTTAGTCAGAGAAAGGTAAAAAGGATACAATTTAAAAGTTGTTGCTACGTGCGATGGAGTTGGCGTCCCATAAGCGACCCTAGGTACAACATTGTCAATGCTTCTCTGCTATTTATAGTTTTCAGTGGCTGATTGTTTTTTGGGAGTGGGTTGTCAAGTCCTTCTCCCAAACTTAAAAGGAGAACTTCGAATTGCTAAATTGGGAATTCACTGACTAGAAACTACCTGACACTGGTTGCATAGTAATTTAGCAGAAGGGAAGGAAAATATGTGCAAACCAGAATTACTTTAGAGAAATGAGGGTGGGAGGTAGTTATTTGGTGAAAGTTGGAATGAACGTAAGGAGACATCCAGAGATGAGTGGCTAACTGGTCAGCCCCACACTAAACTAAGACGTTAGCTGCCTAGCCTCAGACCCAGACTCAGGGAAACAGTTTCCAGACTCAGGGAAACTGAGAAACCAGTTTCTGTTTCCTGCAGTTGGTTCTCTTACACAAAATAACACTTCATGAGTGTTACTGAACTGAATTCAAAACATTGTTCTGTTGCCTGAAAAAAAATCGTTTGCTTAAGAGAAACGAGGAAAAGGGGGGAGGGGAACAACTGGGCTCTTCTTTGGTATGGTGGAGGGAGACCACCTCTCCAGCTCTGTGAGCTCACCTCTTCAGCAAAAAATTAGTAGAGTAATTTTATCACACCCTTGAGACAGACACAAACAGTATTCACATAAAGGACATTGGTATGTGCTTTTCCTTTCCATTGTTGTTGTTGTTAGGTGCTATAGAGTTGGTGTCCGACTCATAGTGACCCTCATAAGGTTTTCAATGGCAGACTGTCTCGGGATTGCCTTGGGAGTGGATTGCCAGGCCCTTCTCCCATTTTTGTGGTGCTGGGAATTGAACTCAGGACCTCAGAGACTGCAGCGCAGTGCTCTACCAACTGAGCTAAGTCCCAGCCCCACTGGCAGACCTTAATCAAAGGTTCAGTCTTCAGCCACACTTAGGTCCTTCAGAATGCCAATGAACTCTTCTCTTAGTATTCATAGCGTTGTTGAATGTTGGGTGCTGTTGAGTTGTGTTCAACTCCTAGAGACCCTCATAGAGTTTTTGATGGCTGATTGTTTCGAGATTGTTTTGGAAGTGGACTGTCACATCCATCTCGAATTTTTGCGGTGCTGGGGATGGAACTCTGGTCCTCAGAGAGTGCAGAGCAGGTGCTCTACCAACTGAGCTAAACCCCAGCCTATTCATAGTGTAGGAGGAACTAAAGAAACACCAGGTGGAGGAGAGAGCCTATCGGCAATCTCAGCTCAGGGTGCTGTGGCAGCCTAGGGAAGTTCTGAAAAAAGATAGCTACCTCAAAAGAAATACTTGATATTTGCCCCTGGAAATGTCAACAAAGTCACATGTTTAATCCAAAATAGAAAAAAAAAATAGGTAATTAAAAAAGATTATGAGATAAAGGTCAAAACTTTATCTAACAGATATTACTATTCTTTTCTTTTTTAATTTATACAATAACCTTAGGGTTTGACCTTGAAGACACTTTTTTCCAGGTGGAGGGTTGTTTAATTAAGAAAATATTAGTTATTAGGTGCCGTCGAGTCGGTATCCGACTCATAGTGACCCTCATAGGGTTTTCAATGGCTGACTGTTTCAGGATTGCCTTGGGAGTGGATTGCCGAAAATATTGACCTCATAAATAGAGAAAATTGAAAGGTATTACTTTAACAGAAATTAAGGAGCTTTGGGAATGACCTAATGGCTTACTTTAAATCTGTAAGGTCTGTGACTTAAAGTTCAGATCTTTATTGGTTTCTGTTCTGGGAGAGAAGTGTGAACTTGTGGGCATATGAATTTGCTGCTTGGGGGATTAAAGCTGGGGTTAGGGAGGAATATTTCAAAGTATTAACCATTGACCACTTAATGTATATGAAAGATTTATATAAATCGGATTTGAAGAGGAACATTCTGGTTATGTCTTTCTCCATGCCCTTAGGTACAGATAGCCAAAAAGATGGAGATGGTTGAATCTCTCTCTCTCTCTCTCTCTCTCTCCCCACCCCCCCGCCCCTCTCTCCCTCTCTCTCTTTCTCCCTTTGTCTCTCACACAGCTTTTTCTTAAGTGTTTGCCCCAAGTGCAGACTTTGCCCCAGGAGAGATAAGAGAACTAGAAGTTCCTTTCCCTAGAAGATCACACCATGTGGAGAAGATAAACAAATATTATACTCTTTACAGCAGTACTGCCAACTTTTTCTTCATGTAAAAATTCAGTGCCGACTATGGCTGCAGCCAACTGCAGAGTCCCTCCTGTTGGAGACTTTGTATCTGATTCCTGAAGCAGGCTTTCCACAGAATGCCCATAGTAGCAACTACATGGCAACTAGACTATCTTGTTTAGTATGTTCTATTGGCTCTAGAGCCAACTAGAGCCACTAGAGCCCAGGAGAATCCCAGACACCCCATCTGGTAGGCTGCACTGGAATGCCTGATTGTCCTTCCATCCTCCTTTTTCCAGTCTTCCTTTAGCTTTGCCCACTGTACCTGTTTTTCTAGGCAGGGTTTCCCTGTCTTTCCTTGGTCACTTCATTGTCCTATTCTGCACTCTAGATTTTGATCACAAGAACTCAGCTTATCATCTTACCTCAGAAAGTGTGAGGTGACAAAATGGTAATTCATTCATTCTACAAATATTTTTCTCAGTGTCAGGCACTGTTCTAATCACTAGGGGTACAGCAATGAACATCCCATGGCCTCAGGGAGCTTACATTATAGTAGTAGCAATAGACAATAAGAATAGAAACAAATACAGTAGTCCTCTCTTATTCAAAATTTTGCTTTCTAAAGTTTTAGTTACCTGTGGGCAACCAAGGTCTGAAAATATTACGTGGAAAATTCCAAAAATAAGCAATTCATAAAGTTTAAATTGTACACAATTCTGAGTAGCAGGATTAGATCTCACATTGTCCTGTCCTTTCCCTCCTGGGACATGAATCATCACTTTGTCCAGCGTATCCACAAAGCATGTACCACCTGCCCATTAGTAATGTCGTAGCCATCTTGGTTATTTGGTGGTTGCCATGGCTTGCATTTAAAATTTCCCTCAAGGGTCATGTGCTTTAACATTCCATGTCCAGCTGGTGGTGCTATCCTGGGAGGTTATGAAACCTTTGGAGGTGGAATTCTTGCTTTGCACAAGTAGATCTCTGGGGGTAGGCTTTTGGACATTTTTATCCTGGACCTGCAGCCCAGGTTGTTCTTTCTGGTTCTGTCCACCATGCTGTGAGTTCATCTACCACAGGACCTCTCACTGCTGCCGTGCCTGCCCTGCCACAATTATGGACTGATCTACAAACTGTGGGCCCTCAATAAATCTCTTCCTTTGTAAGTTGGTTTCAGGATTTTTTTTTCTACAGTAATGACACCTGACTAATACGATGGTCACTGCCATGCTAGTGTTTCAGTAACTCTTAATTTACTTGATAATTGTTCCAAAATGCAAGGATAAGGATGCTGGCTATTGAGATATAGCAAAGAGAAGCCAAAAGTTCTACCTTTAAGTGGAAAGATGAAATCTCCTGACATAATATGCTGAAGTTGCTAAGATCTACAGTAAGGATTATTCTTCTATTACTGAAATTGTCAAGGGAAAAGAAATTCGTGCTAGTATTGCTGTTGCACCTCAAAGTGCAAACGTTATAGCCACCGTGTATGATAAGCACTTAATTGATATGGCTAAGTCAATAAATCTGTGGATGTGTAGGAAAAACATAGTGCCATATATTCTTGATTCTAATCCACATCCTTTCAAGAATTTTAGGGGGGAGGAGTCAAGATGGCGGACAGATAACACACACCTTCTGTCCCGGAGCAATAAGAAGCCTCCATTAGGGGTTTAAAACACAAATTGAATAAATAGAAACAGATAATTTAGTTTGAAAGATAAAGAATGAAACTAGGCGTACACTGAAATTAAGGATTGGGCTTCAGAGGAGCTACACAGTGGCCAGCAGCGGGACCGCCGCCATTTAGCCATAACACAGGGAGCAGACAGAATCCCAGAGATCTGGAGGAGATTTCGCGCACACGCACCCACAGCCCCGGACCCAACACGGAGTGCAACCTTGCCAGCACACTCTCACCATGCCTGCGGGACACAGTCTGCAGTTCCTAGGTGAGTCACCGTGAGGGAGCGCACAAACACCCTCCATAGCCGCCGCGGAGCGAACGGGGAAGCCGTTGCCAGCGATCCGCGTCTAGAGCTGAGGCGCGGCTCCCCTCCCTTCTGCTGCG
>VMDO01003173.1:0-149159 GCA_007922755.1 Pedetes capensis
GGGAGGGAGGGAGGAGTCTCAGTCTCTGGTATCCTTCAGAATAAGGATCAAGATCAGGTTGGTCTCCTCTAAACTCTGAAGCAAGATGCTCTGCTGGGGTCTCGGGCCATTGTGGCAATGCAGCCCTCCTGGCTTCATACTGGGCAGAGCTCTGGGAAAGACACAAACTTGCATAATAGATTCTCCCTGCCTGTAGGAAACTTCTGGTAGACTCTTTTTAGATCCTTCAGGCCACAATGATCCCTCCACCAGGATCCCATGACCCTCTGCCAGTTATTCTCACTGAGTCTCACATTCTAAATGGGCCACTGTGTAAGCTAAGCCTTTGAGAGCAGAGGGCCACTCAATCCAAGAACTGGCTTTCAACCATGTTTGTATCCACAGAGGTTCTAGCACAGTGCCTCACACATGTTAAATGACAGTTGATGTGAAGTGAATTCAGTCTCACTTGGGAAGATAAGATTCCTAGGTGTGGATTCAGAGTGTATTTGGGGAAACATAAGTGGGGAATAAGTAGGGAGAACCCCAGTTGGTGAGTCAGCTCACATGGATTAATTAGAGCCATGCTCTGCCAATAACAGCTGTGTAAACTTGAATGAATTGCTTCCTCTCTCTAGATCTTGCCAATCCAGAAATCCAAGCTTCCATGTCTATAAAATTAAGGGGCTGGTAAAGGCTCTTCCCGGAGCCTTCCCAGAGACCCAGAGGTGGGAGGGATCCTAAGGGATGGAGAGAAAGGGCAATGCCCACTCACTGTTGTCTGGCTGTTCCCACCCTGAATTCTCCCTTTGGAGGTAGGGCGTCCCTCTTGCTATTACACCTCTTTGGTCCTTTGCTACCAGGAACTGAAGGGCCTCTAGAGGAGGAAACCTCTTAGCAAAAATCTGCCCCTACACACTTCCCTCCACACCACATGCTTCACATCCTGCTCACAAACACAATAACATTTTCTGATCTTTAAATTCTTGAATATACTTTTTCCACCATTTTGCAAATTGGGACATCTGCCATCCACAGTTTTTGAAGCACTTAAGATTCCATAGTCACATCTGCAATTGCATCCCTCCCAGGGATGTAATTCATCATCACTGAGAATGAAAACTCATTGAAAGACACTGTGCGCACCTTACTAGCTCTTCACCGCTCTCAGCCTGTGGCTCTTCTTTAGTGGTGATTGTTCCACATCTTTTCTATGTGGAAGATATTCTCCTTAATGGAGAAAATGAATACAGAAATAGAAGTCGAGGAGTTCTGGTTTCTTTCTCTTGCCCATTAACATTTCACCAGCTGTCCCAAATCACTCCTTTGATTTTCCTTTTGCTCTGATATTGTGTAAATAACTTTTAAAATGCATTTTAATATACCTGACTTTCTAAATTCTTTCTCTCAAAACTGCTTGAAAATTTCATCTTCTGCAATTTAGGAATTCTCATTCTCTTCCTACAGGTCTCTGCTGACCTTGGGCAGATCACTTCCTCCCAAGCCCACAACTGGTCTCTTGGAAAGCTGAGCTGAAGGACAGCTCCTGAGGCAGTCACATTCTTTCCCAGGCAGTTTGCCCTTTTCTTCTTAATCAGCCTCTTTTGTGGTCAAATAGTCACAATGATAATTCTTAGCCTCTCTCAGGCTTTTAAGTCTGCTTTCACTTTGGAAGCCCTGGAATATATCTGATTTTCTATAACACTTGCTTCACTAAATCCAAGGAAGATGCCACAGAGCCCATCTCAGAACTCCTATCCAACACTGTTTCTCCCAAAGTTTCTGTCATTTTCTCATCTGCAAAATCAGGTCTTCCTTGTTGATAAGCTTTGAGTCTATAGATTGGATGGATTCTCCCAAGGTCAAAACAGAGGCAGTCTCTGAGGAGGAAGGAGGGGACATTGAGATGGGGAATACTAAGGAAATTTCACCTTTATCTCTAATGTCTTACTTCTTTAACAAATGTCTAGGATAAAGGTCCCCACTCTTCTTTGGCACCAGGAATGGGAATATGGGGGCTTGGGGTGATTCAAGCACATTACAATTATTGTACAAATATAGATGAAATTTCCCTTTCCCTCCACTCACCCCACTCACATGGTTCAGAAGGGTACCAGTCCATGGCCTGGGGATTGAGGGCCCCTGGTCTACAGCAAATGTCTCAATTTTTTTCCAAAATAAAATAATACACTTAAAATAATTAAGTTTAGCATGGCAGTTCTCCTCACCACTTCCCCAAGTTTCTAAGAGAGAAATTGTAAATACCAGAGTTTACCCAATATTCTACTTCTCCAGATACTCCAGCTTCACCTCCCAGGCATGCCCCTCACACTGAGCACTTACCTATTTGTGACACTGTCTGCAAAGAACCGCTCCTCACCCTCTCCTGGCTCCTTCTCCCCAGTCATGGTCTTTCTTTCCTTCATGCAGTCCTTGGCACGTGTGTTGATCCCCACCTTCTTTCTCAGATTACACTTCTTTCTGACTTCTACTATCTAGCTTTACTCTTTCCACCTTATCTGGGAGTCATTTACTCTGTCTAACTACTTGGAACATAGTAATATATTACCCAGGTCCTTTTGCTTTGTCCTCCTGAAAGGGCTTGATTTTACTTAAAGTCCACAAAAATGATGAGCCCTTTTTCTCTGTGATGCTAAGGGAGAACAAATTTACATGATATGCTCTCCTAACTTACAGACTGTTATCTGGGGAGGCTGCAAGAGATTGCAAGCCCCTTGGATGTGTGCCCTGTGCCCACCCCAGAGAAGGAAATGACAGAAGAAGGGACAGCTAGGGGAGCACAAAGACTAACCTAACCTCCATCATTTCCCAATGTCAATTCTATACAGGACACACAAGACTAGAGGTCATTAAAACAGAATAGGAACTAAATTAATAAAATCTTTGAAGGAAATTTTATGTGCAAGATATACAGAAGCTATGACATTGTTATACAAGAGTTGAGCCTACTTCAGCAGGTGAGGAATGGGAGTTTCCTCATGCACAGTAGATAATCATAAATGATTAGGGAAGATGGAAGTATCACCATTCAGTCCTGAATTGCTTCTCTTCAGGAAGCATATAAATCCTCTTCAACTGCCACTAGCCATAGAGAGAAGAGCTTCTGAAATAAACCCACCAAGGCAGGAAATTTTGCAGAAAAGACAAAGACGAAAAGTTGTAGAAAAGACAAAGAAAGCCCCTCTTCCTTTAGGTTCAGCCTTGCACAAATGCATGCAATAAATAGCAGGGTCAGAATTTAAACTGTGGTAATAAAGGGGATGACAATTCTGTACCTTAAGTCAACTGTAGGCAGAGACTGAACATATAGTTAGTATAACCCCCAACCTTATCAGAGGAAGTGGCCAGACATATATGTACTGTTCCAAGTCAACTTGACGCTCAGAAGGACAACAGAGGTAGATGCCTGGGGGAAAAAACTATCAGAAAAACACTCCCTCATCACTCTTGATTCAGGATTTCACTTGCATGCCATAGAGCAGGGGTTGGCCAACCTTGATACTAGTTGGTGGCCTGTTAGGAACCAGGCTATACAGCAGAAGGTGAATTGCAAGGAAGTGAACAAAGATTCATTTGTACTTATAACTGTTCCCCCACACTTGAATCATCCTGAAACCAACCCACCCCTACCCCAAGTTTATAGAAAAAATTGTCTTTCATGAAAACATTCCCTGGTGTCAAAAAGGTTGGAGATCCTTGCTATGGAGCATGGTTGGTTTGGTGGGTTGGTTGCTTGTTCATTGTAATAAAACCAAAACCAGAACCCTACTACTATGATTGTATTTTATTTTGTAAATTTATATTGGAATATACACACACATACACACACACACACACACACACACACACACACACACACTCACCATGTTTTTTTATTTTATTACTTAGTAAGTTCCACATGCTTCTTTTTATGACATGGGTTCTGCTCCTATCAACTGGTCATCCTGTAGCCTTTTTTGAAATTCAATATCAAATCATTCGGGAGGATATTTGGAAAGAAATACCTGAAATGGATGCCATTGACATTTGTTGTGGAAAATCCATGCCAAGAAAGGGAAACTCAGCTCAGCTTAACCCAGGCAAGCCACATGCAACTCTGGACAGCATATATAAACTGAAGATTCAGTTTCCTCCAGAATGCCATTTACAATATAATTGAAAAAAAAGGGAATTATTATTACATGAAATGACAAATGCTAATAAAAGTCAAGATAATAGTTGAGATATCATGAAACAATGTATGATTTATTGCTAGGCAAATGTTAGAGATCACAGTTGCTATTGGATATCAGAAAAGGGATGGTAAGTTTTAGGAGTAGACAATGAAGTATTTGCATTACACCAATATGAAGCTATCTGCATGCATTTAAGCAGCATCTATAAGAAGTTCCTTTTATTCTACATGGTCTTAAGAATTTAGAGCATCCAACACTTATTTACATGTATTTTATTTGATATGCACAATATCTTGTACAGCAAACAAGGTTGGTATTAGCTCCTTTTATAGGTGAGAAAGCTAATTCTCAGAATCAAATTTTATTGATTCCCAATCCAGGTCAAGAAGACAAAAATAATTTGACAACTTTCTGGATTAACTCTCTAGCTTTTATTAAAACCTTCCATCCTTAGGATCAAAAAGATTAACATTCACTCACGAGACTTGAGAAATAATCAGGAGATAGAGGTACAAGGTAGAAAGCACAAGTGTTCGGTAAATTACAAAACTTTTAAAAATGTTGTTGATCACTGTTATGTTCCTTTAGGTACCACTTGCCAAGTGTCTGAACCCAGACATGGAAATGCCATTTCAGTCCCAACTACTAAACAGCCAGTGAACTTCCCAGCCCCACTGCATAAGCAGTCCAGATCTGCAGGAGTGTCCCCTTCCTCCATCAATTCCTTATACTGCCAGAGCAAGTGCAGAGAAAGGAAACTGCAGCCTTTCTATTTTATGACCTTGATGCTGCTGCTGAAGGGTTTAAAGCAGCCAGTCTCACTGAGACGCTGGTGCCTTGGGAACCCTTTGCTTCATGTTTATAAAACACACTCCTGATGTGTCACAGTCTCTGTGGAAGTGATGAAGATGAGTTCTTTTGGAAGCTGACCCTGCAGGTCACCCACCCTGCTCTGAATCTGTGGTAAGGGAGCTGGGGGCAGAGGGCTCGCTGTACCCAACATCAGGGGACTCATGCTCATAGTACACTTTCTTCAGATCCTTAAACGTTAAGTATGTCATGCAAACTACAGCATTGAGAGACTCAGAGGTTACCCAAATCTAAGTTCAAATCCAAGCTCTGACACTGGATAGCTGCACAATCATGGGTGAACTGCCTAACTTCTCTAAACCTCAATCTTCTCTTGTGTTAGCATGAGGATAGTAATCCTGCTTCACACCTTTTCTGTAAGGACTCAGTGACATATGTGGGTACTTAGCATAGCACTTCTGCACAGACAATCATTGTTAGATATTACTATTATTGTTGTTGTTATTAGGTGCCATCGAGTTGGGTCCAACTCATAGCAACCCTATATACAGCAGATCAAAACACTTCCCTGTTCTGTGCCAGGCACACGATCCTATTTATGTTTAAGCCCATGGTTACAGACACTGTGGCAATCCATCTGGTGGAGGGTTTTCCTTTTCTTCGTTGACCTGCCACCCTCCCAAACATGATGTCCTTCTTCAGGGATTTGTACCTCCTGACAACATGTCCAAAATACATAAGATGCAGTCTAGCCACCCTTGCTTCCAAGGAGCAATCTGGTTGCACTTCTTGTAAGATAGATCTGTTGGTTCTGTTGGCAGTCCATAGTATATCCAATATTCATCTCTAGCACCATAATTCAAAAGCATCAATTCTTTTCCTGTCTCCCTTGTTCAATGTCCAGCTTTCACAAACATATGATACAATTGGAATACCATGGCATGAGTCAGGTGCACCTTCGTCTTCAATGTGACATCTTTATTTTTCAATACTTTAAAGAGATCTTTTGCCACAGCTTTTCCCAAAGCAATGCATCCTTTGATTTCTTGACTGCTGCTTCCACAGGTGTTGATTGTAGAACCAACCTCAATATTTTCCCCATTTATTGTGAAGTTGCATACTGACCCAGTTGTAAGGATTTTTTGTTTTCTTGATGTTTCATCACAATCCATACTGAAGGCTATGTTCTTTGATCCTCTGCAGTAAATGTTTCAAATCTTCTTCACTTTCGGCAAGCAGGTTGTTAATGAGTCTTCCTTCAATCCTGATGCTGCATTCTTCTTCATAAAGCCCATCTTCTTGGATTATTAGCTCACTATAGAAGTTGAAGAGATTTGGTAAAAGGATACAACCCTGGCACACACCTTTCTCAACTTCAAACCAGGCAGTGTTTCCTTTTTCTGGTCAAACGATTACCTCCTGGTCCATGTAGATTCTTCATGTGTATAATTAAGTGCTCTGGTATTCCCATTCTTCAAAGTGTTATCCATAATTTGTTATCATCCACACAGTCAAAAGCCTTTGCATAGTCGATGAAACACAGACATCTTTCTGATATTCTCTGCTTTTGGCTAATAAGCAGATGGCTAATATCCATCTGACATCAGCAGTGATGTCCCTTGTTCCCTGCCCTCTTCTGAATCCCGCTTGATTTCTGGAAGTTCCCTGTCTTTATACTGCTGCAGTCGCTTTTGAATGATCTTCAGTAAAATTTTGCTTGTGTGTGATATTAATGATATCATTCAATAATTTCCATATTCAGTTGGATCCCCTTTCTTGGGAACATGCACAAATATGGATCTCTTCCAGTCAGTTGGCCGGTAGCTGCTTTCCAAATCTATTGGCATAAACATATTAGCACCTCCAGTGCTGCATCTGTTTATTGGAACATCTCTATTGGTATTCCATCAATTCCTGGAGGCTTGTGTTTCACCAATTCCTTCAAAGCAGCTTCTACTTCATTCTTCAATACCATTGGTTCCTGACCATATGCAACCTCTTGAAATGGTTGGTCATCCATCTATTCTTTTTTGTATAATGACTCTGTGTATTCCTTCCATCTTCATTTGATGTTTCCTGCATCATTGAATATTTTCCCTGTAGAATCTTACACTATTGACACTCAAGGTTTAAATTTTTTCTTCAATTGCTTAAGCATGGGAAAAATGGAGCATGTTCTTCCCTTTTGGGTTTCTGTCTCTATCTCCTTTCACATGTCATTATAATATTTGATTTTGTCTTCTCAAGTTGCCTTTTGAAATTTTCTGTTTAGCTCTTTAACTTCATCATGTGTTCCTTTTACTTTAGCTGCTCAGTGTTCAAGGGTAACTTTCAGAGTCTCTTTTGACCTGTAATTTGGTCTTTTCTTTTTTTCCTGTCTTTTTAATAACCTTTTGCTTTCTTCATGAATGATATCTTTGATGTTATGCCACAACTCCTCTGGTCTTCTACCATTTGTGTCTAATGCATTAAACCTCTTCTTGAGGTAGTCTCTGAACTCAGGTGGGATATACTCAAGGTCAAAACTTGGCTCTCATACACTTGTTCCAATTTTCTTCAGTTTCAGCTTGAACTTGCGCATAAGCAGTTGATGGTCTGATCCACAATCAGCACCTGGTCTTGTTCTGACATTTGATATGGAGCTTTTCCACCATTTCTTTCCACAAATGTAGTCCATTTTGTTTCTGTGTGTTCCACCTGGTGAAGTCCATGTGTATAGTCACCACTTATGTGGTGAAAAAATGTATTTGCAATGAAAAGGTCATTGGTCTGACAAAATTGTATCATGCAATCTCCAGCATTGTTTCTGTCACCAAGGCCATATTTTCCAACTACTGAGCCTTCTTTGTTTCCAACTTTTGCGTTCCAGGCACCAGTAATTATCAGTACATCCTGGTTGCATATTTGATCCATTTCAGATTGCAGAAGCATGTAGAAATCTTTCCTATCTTCATTTGTGACCTTAGTGGTGGGTGCATAAGTTTGAATAATAGTCATATTAACTGGCCTTCCTTGTAGGCATCTGGATATTATTCTATCACTGACAGCAAGAACGATTACCAATTATTAGTAAGGACTTAATATGCCTGTAAACTGCTAAAGCCAAATGAATTGAAAGACCTAAGAGAATTTGGGTCTAAGATTCTGAGGTCAACAGATCAGGTACTGATTTTCTTCCCTTTCTGGAATGTTTGGGAGAGATAGGAAAAAGAAGGCTCAGTAAGCACTCCCAGTGGTGGGAGATTTACTTCCATTCCACATGCAATCCTCTCCTCTAGCATCATACTACTTCCTTCATTCACATATGATAAAAGTGGGTTCATCAGAGCCCAAGGACCAAGGCTAATCAGTCCCTTATCAAACATAGGCATGTGTAACTCTAAAACTCAGTTCTGTCTAAGATATCCCAGAGCTTTGCCCAGGTCCAAGAAAGAGTTCATGAATCTGAAAATCTGGAACACTGGAGTCTAGCTGCTGTTCTTCCCCCAACTAACTGAATGACCTTGAGCAAGGCACATTGCTTCTAAAGACCCTGTATTCCTTATCTATAAGACAAAATAGTGGCCTCAATGACCTATAAGGACTGGCCATGTCTGCATTCTGGGAGTGTCTAATCCAGGGTGGTCATTATAGGCTTAGTGCACTGGGAGAAAATTAGCTCCTCTCCAAGGACCCCTGCACCCATGAAGCAATGGTCCCATAGATAGAATCTACAAGATGCCTCTGGCCATGTTACACTGACACCTCTGGCTGTACAATGGATTTCCCTTCTCCTCATCTCCCCCTTTCTCTCTCACACATAGACACACAGTCCCATGAGGAGAGATGAATGTCCATACCCCTCTGCTCTGGGACATACATTCAATAACATTCCAATGAGCAACATTCAAATGTCCCCCAGGTAACAGGTTAATTGCTGTGGCAAGTGGAGCTCGTGGCAAATGGAGATGGTAATATTAACTGCTCTGGCATCAAGAATAACCCAAGGGACAGGGAGAGAAAAAGGAGGAGTTCACTCCAAGAATGTGTTTCTAGGAGGACAGAAGTATGCTTTAAGTTGAGGCTGCCCCATAACATGCATGCTAAAAGCACCACCTAACGTGGCACAGTTCTGATTTACAGCCTGCCTCCTTTACCTACCAGCTATGTGACCTCAGAAAAGTTATTCAGCCTCTTCCTAAGTTTCCTTATCTGTAGAATGGGATTAATCACTCATCACTCAGGGCTTTTTGTGAGAATTAAATAAAATAGTCAAAGATCTTTCCACTTAGTAAGTACTGATTAGAGTATGACTATTTTGGGGAAACTGTGAGTTCTATCACAAAGCTTATACTCTTTTGCTTGATAAATTCAGATTCTTTTATATCAGGTTTTCTTAAATAAATCTTGAGACTCTCACAATTTCCCATCAGAAGAAATTTGTTTTCTTTTAAATGGGAAAGGTCAGCATATTGGAGAGAACTTATACAGCTGTATAAAACAAACTGTCACAGAAGGCCAGTGACTGGTCCTCTTCAACAGCATTCTCCTTTGTCTGAGGAAGAAAGACAAGGAAGGGACAGGGATTAAAGCTGTTGGTTTGGGAATGAGGTACAAAGACCAATGCTCCAGGACAGACAGCATCACCTCTACAGCACCTTTCTGGCTAAAGAACAAAACAACAACAACAAAGAAAAATCACTCAGACATGGGTAGGGTTCTGCATCTCTCAGTATCTTTTTAGTACCCTGTCTCTTGGTGCTGCTGCAGAATGGTGCACTGGCCTGGACAGCACCAAGGGCCAACCAGACACTATTCAAGAGAGACAAGGAGCCAAGGCAGCTGTGGTTCATCATGATCCCAGCCTTGCCGGTCTTTGAAGACCATAGGTTTATCTAGGAAGGGAGAGGTGATGAGCACATGGTGGGAGGAAGAGGGGATGGCAGATGGCCATCACTGTTCCATGGCTCCTCATGAAGGTTTGCTCTTAGAAGTTCTCACATGGAAAACAGCAGCCATTGCAAAACAAATGTCAGACTCCAGGGAAGATGTGAGACTCTGGGGGATGAAAGCCTCCAGGGGAGATGGGACCAAGGAAGGAACAGGAGAAGTAAAAGCTGATTCTTTCCCACAAGGCCAAATAGAAATTAATAGTAGAACATCCTTGAGTGAAAGAAGCCATAAATAAATATAGACATGAATTACAATGATTCCAGCTGGCTCTTCAGCCAATTGATGCCAGAGGCCTCTTGGGAGAAGAGCAAAGGGAAGCCAGAGTGGAGTTTCTAGGGATCTCTGTGGACTTATCTTGGGCCTGCTTCTGCCCTAGAGCAGGAGCCATAGTGTTTCAACCTTTGGAAAGTCTCACAGTGGGAAAATCCCAGGAGAAAGGTTTTGTTGAGCCATTTTGCTCTAGGGCAATATATGCCAGAATTACTTCCTGCACTTCCCTGTGTCCAATAAGCACAAAAATGTGTTTGTTCAGTGAGACTGGCTCATAAAAATGGCATGAGCTAATCTCACCATATCCAGAAATGTCTAAAATAAAACAAAACTCATAGTTGGCCTTAGACCAACTCTAAAGGCTCAGAATGTTTAATCCCAAGATTGTTGCCCACTGTTGGGTATTAAGGGCATTTACCAGCAGAAGCCCCCTCCCCATGACAGGATTCACTGCCCTCCCTTCCGTTACCCGACATTGTGCCCCTTCCAGCCTCATAGGCTGAAAGCTTTACAGCATTGTTGACTCTTTTCTTTCCATTATTCCTAATTCCAATAGCCATCAGGTCCTGCTGTTTCTTCTTTTGAGAAGCATTTACATTTGCTCCTAATTTTCCATCTATATGGCTATAAGCCCGGCCCAAATCTTCATCCACTTGCATCTGTTTTGGGATCCTTGACACCTGTCTCTTCCTTCCAATACTGTCTGCATCTTGGTCAGCTAGCAATCTTTCTAAACACAGATTTTTCATGTCATGTCCCCATGTCATGCCAGTGATTACCCAGTCCTACTAAATCTTATCTTCCCTTAGTCATATTGAACTTGTTGCTGTTTGGACCTTTTCCATCACCCGTGTTTTGAATTCTGGAGCCATCTATCCCTACCTGGCAGAGCTGCGCCCACTCTTCATTGCTAGCTTAGAGGCCATTGTGAAGCTTTCCCAGACTCTCAAACTAGCAAAAGTTCAGTGTTACTTTACTCTTTATATAACACTTACCACAGTTTATCTTTTACGTGCTAGTTATAAGGTTAATTATTAGCTAGATATCCATCTCATTGAACCTCCTTCCCTCCAGCTCCCTGCATACAGCCTCACAATAGTAGATTCTCTATGAAAGTTTGTTGAATTTATCCTAACCATCTGCAGACAATCCATTACTCATGCCTACCCCAAATTTCTCACAAGCCCCTCTCGGATCCCATCTGTTTGTTTGTTTGTTTGTTTTTCCCTTTTATTGGTAAATGTTGGTGGAGTGCAAAGTAATACAGCATTTGCTTTTTCCATCGTGCAACTATTACAACACTTTTGGTTACATTTTCATCAACTTATGAGGTTCATGGAAACTTTTGATTAATATGTAGTAAAACTCATGTATTTTGAGGCTATGTTCCCCTATTTTTCCCATGTATTCATGAAGTTGCATCATTTACATTGAGATTATCCTCTCCCCCTTTATCCTTCTACGTTGTTTCTCCTGCGCATCCCACCTTCCACAATATTCACTTCCTTTTGCTAGTTCCCTCCTCCCTTCTTTCTACTCTTTATATTATCCCTTCTTTGCTAAGTTTACCTGTGCATTTTTATATATCAACTTATTTTTAGGATTTTTTCTTCATTTAAGTAAGATTCAGCTCCCACATCTGAGTGAGAACATATGGTATTTCTCTTTTTGAGTTTGTCCTCTATTTATTTAAATCCTACCCACCCTTAAAGGCTTACCTGTTTCTAAACTTCTCCATGCAGCCCTGAAGGGCAAAGCATTGCTGTATCAACTTCATCTCCGGTTTGGATAGGGCCGTTGTGGACTGCTTGATGGGGAATGTAACTGTAGTGGGGCTAAGTAACTACTGGCATGACATGGGGATATGACAAAAATCTGACAGGAGAGCACCTGAAAAGCATTTTCAAGATAGCCTGATGGACAAGCATAGAGAAACAGGCTGAATACTGCTATGATTAGGATAATTACCAACTAATTGAATTCCATATCTAAAGTATTTAGGCCTTGGATCTGTACCCAAATTATTTAACAAATATTTATAGAGTTCCATTTTTATGAATGGCTTAAATTTAAGGTTTAGAAAGCATGCTTAATACAAAAGTGATGAATAGCAAAGAACAACTGCCCAAATAAAGGGAAGACAGTGAGAGAAATAAGTTGGAAAAACATCTAGGAGTTTTAATCAACATTGAATTCAATATGTGCCAGTAGAATGATAGAAGAAAAAGGAAAGAAGGAAGGGAAGAAGGGAATAAATTGTTACAGGTGGTATAAATGGAAGAAAAGTAGAGCCACCCAAAGCTTTCTGGCATACTGGGAAGGTTAATCAGTAATGCCTTGACAAATAGCTCTGTGACGAAATAATTTGGAGAATATTAAGTTATGCATAGGTAAATAGGACTACTCAGATCCTTTAGAACTCAAGTATACATGCTGAAATCATCAAGAGGGACATTATTTGCAAGATTTCCTAAGCATATTTGACTGTGAAACTAATTGACAGCCCACCCCTGACCCCTGCTTGGATGAATGGAAGGCACTTTGGGATACACTGATTTAAAGCAAAGGAATTTGGCTGGGGAAGTACCTCAATGGTAGAACACTTGCCTAAAGCAAAAAAATTCTACTCCCTGGGTTGATCTGAGCCTATTTAAAGTCTAGTATGCACTTAGGGCACCTCAAAGGAGAGGAAAAGAGATCAGTTGCACAGGATTAGGAAAAGCGGTCAAGTTGGCAGAAGAATTCAAACCATAATATCTGAGAAATTGACATGTGTTTTTCCTGGAGAAGACCTGGTTTGGCAGAGGATAGGAGTGGTCACAAAAAGTTGTGGGCTTGATCATTGTAATTAAACACATTGTGTCATCCTGTCGTTCTGACAAAATAGCTGAGAAAAATTGTTCTACTTAAAAGGAGAAAAGATTTATTTTGGCTCCCAATTCCAGAATTTTCAGTCCATAGTGGTCTCGGTCACTTTGGGGCCTATGTTAAGGCAGAGCATTATGGCAGCAGGAGCATGTGGTAGAGGAGGCTGCTACCTCAGGGCAGCCAAGAAGCAAAAAGAGAGAGGGGAAAGGGTGGGAATAGAAATCTTCCTCTGAGGGCATGCTCCCAATGACCTACTTCCTCCAACGAGGACCACTTCCTAAAGGCTCCACCACCTGCCAGTAGCACCCTCAGCTTGGGACTAAGCCTTCAACATGTGAGGTTCTTAGGGATATTTAAGATCCAAGCTATAATGTATGTAAAGATCTATCATCTGAGGAAGCAATAGGTCTTATTTATGTGTGATCGCAAAGGATAAAACTAGGAACCATAGATGGAATCCTCAGTGAGCCATGTTTTAGTTCCATCTTATTTCTTTGATATATATTTCCTTTGACTAAAATTCTGGTGTCATCCTTATGGCCCAGCTGTTCTTATTGTTGTTAGGTGCCATCAAGTCAAGTTTGGCTCGTAGCAACCCCATATACAACAGAAAGAAATACCCGCTGGCACTATGTCAGCACTTCTCTGCTATTCATAGGGTTTTCAGTAGCTGCTTGTTTTGGGATTGCTACAGAAGTGGGCTGCCATGTCCTTCTCCCATTTTTTACAGTGCTGGGGATCGGACCCATGACCTCAGAGAACACAGAGCAGCACTCACTGAGCTAAACCCCAGCACATGGCCCAGCTAGGAGAGTTATATCCTTACATTTCCAATTCTCTTGCTTTTCATTCCTTTTGCTCAGCAACAGGAATTGAGCCACAAGGGATCAATCAGGGCACTTAAACCCTATCGGAGTTAGTTTGAGAAGAGATAAGTCCATTGGTGGGTCCCAGCCAATACCTTCAGGGAAAGCTGAGAGTCAAGCCAGGAAGAGCAAACAGCAACCCCAAGTCCAAAGGGCAGGAGACAGTAAATAGGATCTAGGGCCAAAGTCAGGCCCAGGCAGAGCGGCACTGGAGTGGGATTAAGTCATGGACCTGGTCCAGATGATTCCTGTGAATAGCAACATCTGTAGGAAGTTAGGGTATGAGATGTCAGACTGGCATAAACACTCAGAATGGCAAGGGGTCCCAGAAGGGCCAAATAGGCAGCAGCAGGAGTCTTTCTTAGCCTATCCCAGGGAGATAATCTATCATAGACAATAAGTGGCTAAATGTCACTCATTAAAAACACAAATATTTTCATAAGTTCCACAAATCTCCTTCAATTACCCTCTTAAGACTAATACTTTAAGAGTCTTTTCCTTACTTTAAATTTCTTCAGCATTTGTACCCATGAGTCCAAGCTCCTTGTTTTCAGCCCGGAGACAGCAGCTCAGAGAAAGAAAATGTTGCAGTAACAGAACTTGATAGGTTGTAGAAGGGCACAGCTTGAAGCAAGACCCTCTGGGCTGCCCATCCCACTTTTATCCTTTTGTGTTCCTATGATACCCAATACGATAATCAATGCCAAATCTGTGCCTCATGTTTGTTGGCTGAGGTAAACTAAATAGACATCGATGTGTCAAAGATGAGTGTTGAATTTTCTACTTAAATAGCAAAAATTGAAGACGAAAGAATCTATGCAGTTTCTGCTCCAGGTTTGGGCTGATGCCTGCCTTTGGCAGTGGGGATGGAGGGGCCCCTAATGTGGGTATCTTCCACATAAGAGTCCTGGCACTAGCTCTGAGTTGGCCTCGGAAGATCCTGTGAGCCCAGACAGACCACATCAGTGTCTGAGGTGATGCTGAGGAAGAGCTCTGGGGAGTCTTTGGTCCCTGGCTGCCTATAACTAAAGCGTAATTTTTGGTTGAAATATGGGCTATGGATTTCTCCTTTCCTGGCATTTGGGAACTCCCTGAGGCCCCCAGAGTCGTGCCGCCAGAAAAGGCCATTAACTCCCACAAACTCAGGGGTAAGAGCTGCTTCCCAGCCAAGGCTCATAAAATTTCAAACAGAAACCCTTCTGAACCCAGGAAGATCAGCCTGGTTGACAAGAAACACATGGGCAGGGCCAACACATGGAATGCATTTTGCTCGGAACAGCTTCTTTTGATGATGCTTCTGAGAGCTGAGACCGCAGCTCTCTGCACCTTCATGGCAAGGGCTCAGCTCTTGTTTCTCTAGGCCTTGGCATCCAGTTGGGGCCCTAAGCTCCAGGACCGCTGCCTCTCAATGCCCTCATTGTGCCATGAGAGCAGTCCCTGGCCCTGTAGGCATGAATGCATCGTGTACTGTCATTATCTCCACTGGACCACTTCCACCTCCACCATGGACTCAGAGCAGCAAGCATGGGCCCTGCACTGCCAGGCAGGCAACCTGACATGGAATGTTCATCCTTGCATCATGGGAGGCCTTTGCCCCGCTTGTCCCACTCCCTGGAGGAGCCTCCCAGGCCTCGCTGCATGACTTCTTCATCGGATTCTCCGTGGCACATACACAGGTCCCAATACATTCATCCAATCTTCCAGCTCTCCCTCAGTTAACATTACTGCTCTCATTACCGAGGGTCCTACCATAGATGGCCCAGGCCAGACCTTGAGACAGGTTTATCTGCCCTCACCACCAGCAACAGCTGCCACCCCTCTGTAGGTCTTTCTCTCAACCTGGAACAATTTGCCTCATCTCTGGTCTTTCTTCTCTACCTCAAGCACTTCCCTAGGAATCCTTCCTCAAAAGATCTCTCCTTCTCTCTTTTTTTTTTTTCTTTTTCTGTTGTTGTTTCATTCGATGTCATATTTCAAACGAGGGATATGTCTGTCACTGTTTCACACTCATTCAGTTGAAAACCCCTACAGATGCTCAGCTAGGGTTTTGCTGGGAGTGGGAGGATCCCCACGCTGCTTCCCAAAGCCAATAGCCCAGATCTTTGTCTACTCTTTCCACTCTCAGCCTCTAGCCTTCCGGAGACATCACAGTTACTTATCTGCAGGTGTGTAGAACCTCAGGCCATGTTACTACATTGATCTGAAAGTTTCTTCTGTTTCCCTATTGTAAAGCATGGTAGGGAGACGGGAGGGTGGACAAAAGAATGAATATATGGAAGGAAGGATGGATAGGTTAAAGAAATAAATAATGAGGGGCTAAAGGGTATAGCGCAGTGGGAAAGAACTTACCTAGCTGGCCCAAAGCCCTGGGTTCAACCCCCAGCACTACTAAAAAGAAAAAAGAAACAAAGAAATAATTAGTGACTTCTACCAGGCCCTGGACCTTGTCTAACAATCACTTCCTACATTGGGTACAAGAATCTTCTTCAAGAAAGTACTAAAGACAGGTACCTTTCTCTGGCCAAATGACCAGTTTTTCTACCACAGGAAAATGTTGAACTTCAAGGCGCAGATACTAGTCTTTTCTGTTTTAAGTTAAGCAATCAGAGGCCCTTCCTTTAGTCCTGATCCTGCTCTGTGCCTGGTCACCACTCTTAGCAAGACCAAGGTGATCCCTCCTTAACTACCTCCACACTTCTCCCCAACAATCACCAACTGCCCCTGGGGACCCCAACAATACCTGCCCCTGTTTCCTTTGCCTCATTTCAGCCCCCTTTCTGCATTTTTAACAGCAACCTTTTTCATTTTAAATATTTTTCTGTTGGCTTTTTTTGTTTTTAACAATGAGGAGTGGGAGTACAGAAGTTAAACATCAGACATAAACCATCTAACCACAGAGAAGAACAGAGAAGAAAAAAGCAAAAAAGCAAAAAAGCCCCTGCCCAGAGGGCTTGCAGCGTGTAAATTAGACACATAGAGAGAGTGTAACAAGACAGGGCAGGCAGCCATCGGGAGACAGGTGGCAGCCAGGGATAACTGTCTTTGTTTCTGGCCAAGCCAATCTGTCACCTGCCACCTTCTAGGCAACTCCAGGGAAGGTTCAAGGAAGAGATTAAAAGAGGGCACAGAAGTGATGAGTTACCACCAATAACAAGTGGGCACAAAAGCACAGCGGAGAGAGGCTCGGATGTTTTGCTCCTGATTCTTTCCTCTGTGTGCTCCTGTAAGAGAGAAAGAATACAGTGAAAGGGCTCCCCACCTCCTCAAGACCAAGGGGAAAAGGCAGGCATGAGGACCAAACAGGAGGTGCTCAGCATGTGACACTGGCTTTGTGGGGGTTGGGGTCAGGGGTCGTTCCGATGTTAGTTATCACTGTGCGAAGCCTTGCAAGTGAGAGACCTCTTCCAAGTTCACCCTTGCCATTCCCCATAGCATCCTGTCTTTGTCAATTCCAATGCGAGAGCCCAGAGGTATCTCAGTCCAGCACATCTTGTCACACCAACATAAAAGCAAAATTAAAGCCTAGACCTTGTGGGATTCCTTATAAAGCTCTCTGACCACACAGCCCATGCTCAGATTTCTCAGTATGAAATTGCTAAGACAATTCTACGGCCATGGGTGTGCAATGTGTAAGTCAGGAGGGATAGATTTTAAATCTTTTACTTCAAGAAATTAGTTATATCAGTTTGAGGTACAACATTGGAAGAATATGTCTATTTTTTTTCTAGTACTAAGGGGTTGAACTCAGGGCCTTGTGCATGCTAGGCAAGTGCTCTACCACTAAACCACCCCCCAGCCCCTCTTTTATTTTTTATTTTTTATTTTGAGGCAGGATCTCAACCTTCTGGTCCCCCTGCCTCCACCTCCTGAGTTGCTGGGATTGCAGGCATGAGCCACAATACTTGGCAACAAGAGTGTCTTGAACAAGGTTTATAAAGCTAGTAAAGTCTGTCTAATGTGGGACTCAACTCTAGTTTCAGTGCGGACACAACTGGGATTTGGCTATAGACCTACAACACCCACCTCTCCCCTGTGAACTGCACTCTGCTCTTCCTGGGTCAGAGATCTCACTGTAAAATGGAGCAGAAACATGGGAGACTGCACGCCCCTGTCAGGGACATTGGTTCCCCTTGCCACTGCATTTACTGCATTCTTTGACTTCCATTTACTGAATGGTGACTATCTCAATTACACAGCAGTAAATGGCACTGTAATTTGACATGGAGTTCTTTGTGCTGCTCCCTTTAGTCCGTGATTTCAAACCTGTTTAAGAGGAGTCTATCTTTAGTAAGAGTAAACCAAGGGAAAGGAGATGAGGCTCACAAAGTTTGATAGTTTTGATGAAGGAAAAACTAAAACATCAGAGACTGACTCTTCAGAAGCTGTGGAAATAGCTAGGACCAAGGGGGAGGCAAAAGCTGTTCCTGAAGAAGAGGGACTCTCTGGTTTATAAGAGTGACAGCCTTTAGCTCCCCCATGGTGTGAGGAAAGGCCAATGGCAAGACAAGGGGAAAGAGAATGGCTTTCCTGGATGTGCCCATGCCCAGGGTAGAGCCCTGGAGGCTGGGCTGGTCACTAATCCCCAGTCCTCTCTTCCTGAATGGCCCTGGGCAAGCCAGGCAAAGGCACCTGAGCCTGTGGGTCATTCCCTGCATCTGCCACTGCGAATGGGGAGAGTTTGGGACAAGCCCTGATGTGTGCAGAGAAAGCTGTCTTTCTGGAATTGCAAGGAGATTAATGAGGTTGAGTTTTACAGAAAACGTTTCCAAACGCATTTGCCACAGGCCAAACATCTCCTCAGAGGAGCTTTATTTTTAGAAGAGCTTTGAAAGTCTTTTCTTTATAGTATCTGAGCTGACTAAAATCATTCCCTGTGATTACTTGAAGCTCTATTTACTGTAAACCTTCTGGGATGGAGTGGCCACAGATTCTCACCAGAGTGGTGTCACACACTCAATTAACAAGGAGGAAACACACATGAAACCTGGAAGTGGAGAGGGCAGGACACCTCCTTCAGGAATATGTACCCCTCTCCTGCCTTTAGAGTTGTCTGAGTGAAGTTGCCAGATTGGAGAATCGAGTTTCTGTTTGGCTTTGTCACTGTCTTGGACATGTCACAACTTTTCCAAGTCTCAATTTTCTTATTTATCTAACAAAGAACTGAAAAAAAAATTTTTTTTTCTTTCCTAGCCCAGAAATGACTTTCAGAATTGGGAAGACACACTTGAGATCCTTTCAACTTCCCTAAAGGAACATGCCTTTATATTCCTTTATACAGATGTGAGTGCAGTCATAACAGCAGTTTTCACATGTAAAGAGGAAAGCATTTTGTGATTGCTGTTTCAGTCCTTCCAACAAGGCTTTGAAGTGGGTAACCTAAACAAAGAGGCTGGGAGTCAGAGAGATTGTGTATTTTCTCAGCCCCAGACCTCATATTAAGTGATAACACGGTACAATTTTCTTCCCCTGAGGCAATCCCCCAACACCTTTTCTCATTGAAGTCAGAGGCCAGTTGCAGAGAGGTTGTCTGCCTTAAGAATTTAGGATAATTGTAAGAGTTGTTACCAGCTGAGATCCTAGGAGGAGCCCTGTGCTTAGCTGTGATGCACATTAAATTTAACCTTTACTGCAATCCAGAAAGGAGGTATTACCATCTTCCTTTTATAGATCAGTGAGACTGGGCTCGCATGAGTAAGAGTAAGAGTGGAGTGAGGATTCAGACTTAGGTTGCACGGCTGCCTCCTTCATTATTAAGAGAGAAAAAATTCTATTAGAGGACCTTTGGAAACCTTATAACCCTCCCAAATATCTCTCAGGTCTCTTAGGGTGCTGTTATTGGAGTCAGATCTTTAAAGCTCACCCACATCTCTATGCTGTTGACTGGGGGACATCAGAAGAGGTGATGAGCACCTCAAAGATTCCACAAAGACCTCCCATGTGCATGGGCAACACAGGCATGACATGGGGAAACCAGACTTTATATTAATCTTCCAACTCAGGCTCCAGCGCGTTACGGCCATATTTTTAAATTGATATTTGTATATCTACTGAGTAAATCATCTTCTTAATGAGGTTATAATTTCTTGAAGAAGCATTGCCTATAGGTGAGACTTCTGTGTCCTCATTGTCCCACAGACAACATGAAGTTGATGCTCTATATATGCATGCTTCGGCTTGGCAGGTTGGTTGTTGACTGAGTTGTAGGAGGTTTAGGGGAGACTTCAGCTTCCTGCTCCAGAAATTCTCAGGTGGCTGTATAGATAAGAGCAAAGGGAATGTGAAACTGCATTCAGAAAGAGCCCATTTTAAAAGAGGCAACATATAGACTACCCTAACAGGCCAGAGAATTCAATCCCACAGTCAACTCAGTAGGGTTAACACCAGAAGCAATGTGAAAACAAGGGGACTTTCCCTTTTAGGAGGAGTAAAATTGCAGCAACACAAAATGTCCTTCATTCCAGATAGTAAGTAGCAAGAGGCCCTATGGTATATAAAAGAACTGCCCTCAAGGAGGGTGGCATGAACTACATGCTTCTCAGAGGGACATTGGCCATGGTTCTGAGATGTCCATCTGTGATTTTTCTCTCCCCAGGAATATACCAATAAGCCAGTCAGACTCCTAGCTGTACTTACCCACCAGCCCCTCAGCAGACAGGCTCAATCCCAGGAGCTTAGACACTACATTGTATGTGGAAGAATGCCTCCCCATTCCCAGACTGTGGAGAGAAAGAAAAAAAAGGCAAGTGTAAACTAGGCTTTACAAGAGCTTCAATTTAAAAAAGAATCCTCTAATGCAGTAAATACTTCATTACTCATGTATGACTTCATTATTTAACAAATTTTCCACCCAATTTTCTATTTCAGGGTAACTCCCCCCTCCTCCTCCCATGCTCATGAATGCCAAAGGCTGCCCTAGCACCTATCATTAGTCAGTGAGGATTCAGAGAATGCTTATGTATTTTAATACCAGCCAGAGAAAGCACAAGCCTGCTGCCATAGTACTGTGGCATCCAATCCCATCAGATCTCGGAAGCTAAGGAGGGTCTGGACTGGTTAGTATTTGGATGGAAGACCACCTGAGAACACCAGGTACAACAGGCTTGGGAGAAAGACCTGGCAACACACTCCCCAAAATCAACCCACCATTGAAAACCCTATGGATAGTAGAGAAGGACTGACAATACTGTTTGAATTGTACATAGGGTTGCTAGGAGTCAGAGGATGACTCAACTTGATGGCACCTAACCACACCACCACCTAACCACAACAACAGAGGAGGCATAACATAGTTACCTGTTATTCAGCTCCTCTCTCTCTCTCTCTCTCTCTCTCTCTCTCTCTCTCTCTATCGCTCTGTCTGTCTGTCTGTCTGTCTCTCTCTCGTGCGCGCGTGCGTGTTCATGCGCGCTCTCTACACACACACACACACACACACACACCAAAGCTAATTCTCTGTGATTTGGGGGTTTCTCCAATGCTGCAGATTATCCACATTCTTGATCCTCTAGAATCTGTACTCTGGCCCATTCTGTCTACCAGCTTAAAGAATGGGGCCTGACATCTCACACCCTGGTTCTGTTAGGAAAGGAAAAACAGTGAGAATGTCACCGGATTGGAGCCAACTCTCAGCAGTGCTGTTGTTAGGTGCCATTGAGTTGTATTCAACTCATAGCAACCCTCCTAGGGTTTTCAATGGCTAATTGTTTGGGCTGCCAGGTCCTTCTCTGATTTCTGCGGTGCTGGGGATTGAACCCAGGGCCTCAGAGACCACAGAGCAGCACTCTACCAACTGAGCTAAACCCCAGCCCCTGGGGATATGTTAGGGATGTGAAAACAGCTCCACATTTGCATGGCACCTTCCTTTCTCCAGACTCAGGAGGCATAAGAGACTTTTCACGGGGGAACTAAGCAGCAAAACTAAGTCTTGTTCAGCCCAGCAGCCCAGGCCTCTGGGCCTGACTCCTCTTGACCACAAAAGGCCTCCCTGGCCTTCTGCACCCCTTCCCTTCAGCATTGGGCCTCCACTGCTCTGGGCCAAATTCCAAACTGATATGGAAGATGTATTTCTCTTCACCTCCTGCCTCACCCTTTCCACTGACTTTCAAACAGTTTGCCATTTCCCCTCACACACCCAGAAGGTGGATGGCCTGGAGGTGGAATGCCCCAGGAAACCAAGTGGCTGCGCAAACTCCAGCCCATGTGAGAGCTGACAGTGCTGGGGGGAGCCTCAGGATCAGGTGGATGTAGAATGGTGTCCCCAGCAGGGTGGACTACTGTACCCACAGGCTGCCTCCTTCTGACTTCTCAGGCTGGGGCTGCTCACAACACCAGCTGTGTTCACCACTCCATCCTCACACTTTCTCCCCTTCTCCAAAGAATCACATCTTCAAATATATGATGTCCTGAGCTAAGGAAGGGACAAACAAACCTTGTTCCCACATTTCCTAATCACAAACAGCAGGGGAGTTGGGGATATTGCCCTCCATGCTTGTGGGAGATGCGTGTCTAGCTTCCTTCTCTGTCCTTGGAAGGCAAGGATTTCTACCACCCGCCCCTCATTTGAATTCCCAAAGGAAGTGGCTATTTTAAACTAGCCTGGGGGATAGCTGACCATTCTTGTTATCCACAAGGAGAGTGAGAATGTCCAGAAGGTGAGAGGCCATCTGTGGATGGTTTAAGTACATATTTTAAGTTTTATGCTGTAGTTGTTTCTTTTCCCATACGATTTCCATAATGTTCCGTTTCTTTATTTATTTTTCTATGAAGAGCTGTCCCATACTCTATTGTATGTGACTCTCAAGGCTTATTAAAACATCTTAAGGGTAAAAATACACAGAACTCACTCCAAGCACATTATTAGTGCCTGGTAACCTGAAATCAGAAGCAAAACTGTGATGTTAGGATTTTCTTCAACACTTAACCCCTACCCCCACACTTTGCTTGCCGCCCTCCCCATCTTGAGCCCTCCTGAGCATTCCTGGCCATCTTGGGCGTGCCACAATTGCACTACCCACCCTACACTCTTCCTGAATTGTCCCCTGAGCTCAAGCTCACCTCTTAATCTAACACTTAACCTCTTAAACTAATTTAAATGGATGTATTAGGGTATGATAATGGGAAGTGATAATAGTTTCCATATGTATAGAATTACTTTTCAGAGCACTAGAGAGTTTTCAACGATTTAATATTAACTATTTCATTTAATTTTTTTTTTTTTTTTTTTTTTTTTTTGAGACAGGTTTCCCTGTGTAGCCCAGGTTGGCCCCAAACTCTTGATTCTTCTGCCTCAGCCTCCTGAGTGCTGGGATTACAGGAGCGCACTACCATGCCTAGCTAGTAATGATTTTACATAGGTCCCTCAGTTAGTCAGCTAGGCCAAAATTGAAAAAACTGAACTTCTTAGAGTTTAATTATCTGGTGCCAAATCACAGAACTAGAAGGATGGGAACTGGCACTAGACCATGGTTTTCTGGAACCTGATTCCTGTACTATGGCTGGACAGTTGCTCTTTCCAGCCTCTGTCTCCTATAGAAAGAGAACAACTGGAGCAGGCAGGGCAGAATTACCTCACAAAACAGAGACATGCTAAAACCATTTGGGATACTTGTTCTTACTGCTCATTCCTGGCACCACCCACAACTATTGAATATGATAATCTTTATACACACTAATTCTGAGAACATTTTCCTTAAGTCAAATAATTAGATATCTAATGGTAAAATTTCAGAGAAAGATTTTAAAAACTATTTGAGAATCAGAAACTCTTAGTTCAATGCCATTAACAGTTTCTGAGCACCTCCATGTGCCTGGCTCTGCTCATCCCTGCATAAATATTGCCCCCACCTCCTCCGCCCCAATGCCAAGGCTGTTTCCAACCAGCCAAGAGCACCCACCTGCAGTTTGGGGCAAGAGTCATGTTATGCATTTCTTTCTGCTTCCTGTCCTCAGTCTCTAGGTTCTGTTTTGTTTGATGTTATTAAATGTAAACTCGAAAGGAAGAAGAAAATATCAGAAGATATTAAGAAAACTATCTTCTTCCTTTCAGGAACATTTTTCTCCTACATTTTGCAAGAATAATACATTATTACCATGGATCAAATCACCTCTGTGGCTATATCCATGTAAAATTCTAAAACATCTGGCTAATTGATTGGCCTTTTCTCTTTTCATTTGAATGTGCAGCATTGTGTATAACCAGCCCATGTGTTCCACCTAGGAAACACTGGGAATGTAAATTGATCCCTCAGCTCTTTAATTAAAGTTACAAAAACACCAAGAGGGTCTCACCCTTATAAACATAAACAGCCCTTCCAGGAAATAGTTCTGCCTCTCACAGATGTCAAGAAGCAGTTGGAACTGAGAGTGTTGTTTTAAAATTCTCAATCTGCCTCATAAGAGTTTTTTTCCTTAGAAGGTTCCTGGATAGCATAATACACTTTCCTGTTTTCAACGTTCATTTCACTTCATTTAGGTTTTCAGCCTGATTCACCATGAGTGATTATCAGATGGACTAGAAATAACCCAAAGGCCAGCACCTTAGAGCTATCTCAGCCATCATGTGCCATAGACTAATTTCCCTGGATTGGGCCATGTTTTCATTTGCCTCTTGAGACTGACATGGTGAACAGCTTGTAATTACACAAAGTTGGGTGAATCTCCCTGACTTTAAACATGTGGGTGAAAAGTGGAAAATTTATTTTTTAAAAAATCAAATGCTTAGCATCATGGTGACAAAGCTCCAGATACTTGAGAATTCTTTTTAATCCAGACTCTTAGGAGATCATTGGTTTCAATATCTATTTGTGTGTGTGTGTGTGTGTGTGTGTGTGTGTGTGTGTGTGTGGTGTCAACATCAGGCAGCCTTTGGGGAACATATTCTTCTGCCCCAGGGAAGGATGCAAGCTCCTAGAAGGAAAGCACTGAATGCCTTCATCTGAAGAGGGAACCCAGTCAGTAAGGAGATCCAGGAGGGAAAAGACTCCATGAAAGTAACAGAGAAAGAAAATTCATTGTACTGGAGGAATCTTTTGGAATCTTGAAGATAAACAATTCTCGTTTTGGCCATGGTCTAGCAGCAGTCCCAAGATTTGACCAACGACAACTAAAGGGAAGCAGAGATAAAAGTCACTGGGGCTGCCTCCACCAAAGGACTGATCTGAAGTGGCAGGGATGCCTCCACATGGTGGCCAAAGTCCTGAGATGATCACTGCATCTCACCACATGCTTGAATCACTGAAAACAGCCACACATTATCTACAAAGAGTGAAATGGTAAAAAGGAACAGGGCAGTAAGTGAGGTGGGGTGACAGAGTTGGCGCTCTGTAAAGGACTACATTCAGAAGAGGGTGGAATGATGACCTTAAAGCAGAGTGAGATGCAAGAATCAGAGTGAGATGCAAACTCTTATTTTGGGGGTACCCAGAAGGAGAGAAGTGGTACCTCTCTGGTTTCCTACTTTTGTCCTCACTACTCCCAACCAACCCTACTCCTATCCTATTGCACAGGAGATTCTGGCAAAGCTCCTGGTCCTTGCCCCTGGACTATGTGATCAATCCCTGCATACTGGGTGCAGAAATATTCCAGGGACCAGAGTGCTGCTTAATCAGCATACAGTAGAAGGTGAGGGTGGGCATGAGTAAGACTTCATACGAGGGCAGAATGATAGATGCTCCAAGGAATAGATTCTGGGCCTCTGACATCTTGGAGCAAAAGTTAAGTAGTAGAGGAGGAAGCAGTTCAGAGAAAGAAGTGGTGCTAGCCAAGGAGAGGCCTGTGAGTTCAGACTGTCCTTGGAAATGGACTCACATTGCCCTTGGGAATGTATTTTCAAAACTAGGCCACTTGTGACGTGACTGATACTCTGTGAATTGGTATCATCGGGAGCAGCAGAAAGAGCATTAGACCCAGAGTCAGAAGACTGAATTCTCAATCTGACCCCACTAGTTTCCTATGTGACTCTAGGAAGGTCATATGGCATCTTTGGGGCTCAGTTTCCCCACATATAAGAGGAAGGAGCAAGGTTGGACAATGATCCCTGTGGTTCCCTCCAGTTTTGAGCTCTAGTCTCATCTGAGGAAAGCAGAGGGGCCCATGATGACCAGGTTCTGCTGCCAAAATCACCCACCCCCACCCGCACTGATCTCTCGTGGACCTGCCCTTCATTATTTTGTTGTTCATAGAGTGTTTCTTCCCACGGAGCTCTGTGGGATAGGACAGTAGAGCACAGCCAGGGCAGATAGGAAAGCAGGAATGAGTGGGAAAGGGCAGGAAGGGCTTCTTTAGGCTTCCTGAGCTCCAACTCTCCAGGGCCATGGGCTGAGCGAGTGCGCCTTCCTACCAGCAACCTGGGAAGACAGAGCTGGGTCAGCACCCCCGAGCCCTCAAATTCCACAGCCTTCGCACTGATGCTCCCACACCAGCCTCAGGTTCCTGTTCACGGTCCTTGCCCACATCCTGCTATCCCCAAACTTCACTGAAAATCTGGCTCATTCCTCTTGTAAAGCCAGGAAGTGAAGTTGGTAGGACCTGTAAAACACAGTACACTTTTGGCATTGGGAAGGTTTTGCCACTTGCAATACATCTTAAACCACAACCATTTTATTTGCTCTAATTTTGTGGATCAGCTGAGTGATTCTGGTCTGAGATGGCTTGGCTGTGGCTAGATGATCTGAACAGAACTACCTAATGGAAATACAGTACAAACCACATATATACTGCAATTTGAAATTTTCTAGTAGCAATATTGTGAAAAATAAAAAGAAACAAATGAAGTTAATATTAATAATATTTTACAACTTAACCCAATATACCAAAATATTATTTTATATGTAATTAATGTAGAGCCTAGGTTTGTTTACGTGATGGGAGTAGAGTCCCTAACAAGTAACAGAACCCCAGGGCACCAGTGCTTTCTAAACCTTTGTTTATTTCATGTTTGCCAAATTCCTATTGGTCAAAGCAAGTCACACGACCAAACCCAAAGCCAGCGCTAACCTACCTGAGGACATGGTTACCACAAGGTAACTTGAAAAAGGCCATTTCTCCCATTCTCCAGTGAGCAGAAGACACCCTGCCACCACTACCAGTATTCCTGTCTGCTTCACAGAATATTTCAACACAGGGGGAATTATGACAAAGGAAAATTGAAATAACCTATCATCCTAACTCTCAAAAATAACACTGTTAACTTTTCTACTACTTTTTCTGTACATACAAAGGCATTTTATCAATTTGCAACCAAATTAAATAATATTCATTATTTACACCGTTATTTGTTTCCACATTATCAAATATTCTTCTAAGGCATGAATTTTAATGGTTTTATTGCATTCTACTTATGAATACATCACAATTTATTTACATAAGCCCTTCTTGCTGGAGGATTGGGTTATTTCCCATTTTTCACACTTATAAAAAATAAAAAATAATTCTAGTTCACACTTTTTTATTCATTCAAGCCTATTTATGAAGAAGGAATTCCTAGAAGTAGAATTTCTAATCAAAAATATCACATATGTCAAGGTATCTGATTAATTCATTTGTTCAACAGAAGCTACTAAGTACCCATTATGTCCAAATACTCAAAGGCAGTGAGGATACAACAGTGACCAAACAGACAAAAAAAATTCCAGTCCGCATGGAGAAGCTTACATTCCCTTGGAGAAAGGCTTTAGTATTATCTGGTATGGTTGTTGTTGTTGTTAGGTGCTGTCGAATCGGTATCCAACTGATAGCGACCTTCATAGGGTTTTCAATGGCAGGCTGTTCCGGGATTGCCTTGGGAGTGGATTACCAGGTCCTTCTCCCATTTTTGTGGTGCTGGGAATTGAACTCGGGACCTCAGAGACTGCAGCGCAGCGCTCTACCAACTGTGCTAATTCCCAGCCCCATCTGGTATGGTAGAGGGTAATAAATGCTATCGAAAAAAGTAGATCAGAGATGAGGATGAGAAAGGCCAGGTGGAGCAAGGTAACAAATGTCAATAAGATTATCAGGATAAGCCTCACTTATGTGATATTTGGCCTGCAGCCATACCTCTGTGGCATCCGATCCCATAAGATCTCGGAAGCTAAGCAGGGTCAGGCCCAGTTAGTCCTTGGATGGGAGACCACCTGGGAACACCAGGTGCTGCAGGCTTGGGAGAAAGACATGGCAACCCTCTCCCAAAAAAACAATCAGCCATTGAAAACCCTATGAATAGCAGAGAACCACTAACAGTGGTGTTTCCCCTGTTGTACATAGGATCACTATGAGTCAGACACCAATTCAATGGCACCCAACAACAACAGCAATAAAATGTGATACTTGATCAAGAAATATTGTTCAGTTTCTTTCTTTCTTCAAGGTACATAAATGAGGTGGAGGGTAGAACCACTGGGAAGAAGCAGTAAAAAGCTCATTAGTGCCATCTCCTTAATGGATCTGCCATGGGCTGTCCTATTTTCCTTCACCTATGGACACCTAGAAAGTTATAACTAGACCCCATAGATTAATGTAGATCATGAGTCTATATACACAGCAGTACCCTTATAACTCTAGGTGACAGATACAGTGAGGAGCTATTGTGGGGCAATGGAGTCTTTGAGCATACTTCCCAGCGGCCAAGTCTTCCTCTCACTGGAGCTGGCTCTTCTCTTTGGCCAAGTGTTCTTTCTCATTGGCTAAAAACCTCACAGAAACCTGCAATCAGTGCCGTTTTTTCTCAGAAGGCTCAGACCAAAAATACAGAGCCTCTTCCACTATTTTAGCAAAGTGTTTAGCAATACTGAATGTGGAGAATACATTTGAATGAATGCAAGAATTAAATGTGTGAGTGAGCTATTTGAATTAATGAAAGAAACACCTGCACTTAAGGAGGATGAAAATGCATCACTATTCACATAGCAAACCCTGGGCATTGTGAAGATAGTGTGAAATAAAAATGACAGTAATCTCATGAGGGGAGACCTGGGGTCTCATTATAGCTCTACTGCCAACTAGATTCCTGTCTTTGGATGCAGCATTACTCTCTGAAATTACCATCTTTTTGTCTGGACATGAATAATACAAAATATTGTACATCTCTACTTTTTCGAACTGCATCATAGAAGATACCTACAAAAACCTCCCAGAAGCTATCTGTTGCTGCTACTCACAAAAGCATTCAATCATTCAATCAACAAATACTTACAATGTGCCTATTGCGTGCCATGCATTGTTCTAAGTATTAAGAAAAGCTATTTTAGGTGTTGGAAATAAATAAGAAAGACCAGTTCAGGTCCACAGTTGATAGGAGGTGATAAATATATATGTACCTAATACAACCAGAGAACAGTAAGAAACATAAAGAAAAATTGAAAAACGGTGATGATGTGATAGAAAATGACTGAAGTGTTTCTTTACGTCTGATGGTCAGGAAAGACCTCTGTGTTAGTTAGCTTGTGAGTCATTGTGGCAAAATACCTGAGAGAAACAACTTAGGGGAGGAAAGATTTATTATAGTTATTATAGTTCATGGATGAAAAGATTTCAGGCCACAGGGGTGGGAGGCTCTCACAGAGTAGCAACAGCACTGTGGCAAAGGACTTCACATCATGGCTCCAGGAAGCAGAGACAG
Organism: Pedetes capensis; assembly: GCA_007922755.1. Taxonomy (NCBI): domain Eukaryota; kingdom Metazoa; phylum Chordata; class Mammalia; order Rodentia; family Pedetidae; genus Pedetes; species Pedetes capensis. The sequence continues at coordinate 29,517 of VMDO01003173.1, forward strand.
CTTATCAAAACCAAGAGCCTAGGTAAAACCTATTTCTACAAGCAAGGTCCACCTCCCAAAGTTCCACACTGCCTCCACAAGCAGCACCACCACCTAGGGACCAACCATTTAAACACATGACCTTTGGGGGACATTTTAGATTCAAACCATAACAACCTCTCTGAATGAGTGACGTTGAAGTTGATAGCAGAATGACAAGTGGGAACCATACATGTGAAAATCGGAGGCAAAGCAGGGGGATAGCAAGTGCCCTAAGGAGGCAGGAGGGATCTTGGCATTTTAGGCAGCATTGATGTTGCTCCGACAAAATACCCAACCTAAACAAAGGAGGAAAGATAGATTTGGCCTCATGGTTACAGAAGTTTCAAGCTATGGTTGGCCAGCTCCCTTGTTTCTTGGCCATGTAGCATGGCAGAAGGGCTCACAACCTCATGGCAGAAGGGCTCACAGGAGCAAAGTGTCTCATCTCATGGTGGACAGGAGGCAGATATAGTGACAGAGAGAAAGAGTCAGGGGACAAGAAACATCTTTCAAAGCTGGTCTCCTAATGACCTACTTCCTCCAACCAGGTACTACCTCCTCCTCTTTCCATCATTTCCCAATAACATCACCAAATTATGAATCCGTCAATGGGTTAATAGATCCATGAAGTCAGAGCCCTCATGACCAAATCACTTCCCAAAGCCCATCCTATGAACACTGCTTGCATCAGAACCAAGCCTTCAATACATGAGCCCTTTTGGGAGACACTTCATACCCAAACCACAATCCTTGGTTCGGCATGTTTAAGGAATAAAGAGGATGCCAGAGCGGTGGATGCATGGTGGGTGATGCGAGGCAGGTGTGGGATGAGAATCTGATAAGGGAGCCTTGTAGAACTTTGGACTTTAATCTAAAAGCCACTGATGGGGCAAAGACATTGAAGAGTTCTGAAACCTCATTGTCTGATGTGTGTGGAAAATAGAGAATACAGTTAAGAGCAAGAGTAAAAACAGACAAATAAATGAGCTACTACAGGAATCTAAGTAAGAGACAGGAGAATTAGGGGGGTAGCAGTGGAGAGAAAGAAGTGCACAGATTTTGTTACATCTTTCAATAGGATTTCTGAGGAATGGGCTTGGACTAATGAGTGGATGTTAAGGCAATTTATAAAAATGAAGAAGATTATGGGAATAAGAGCTTTGGGGTAAAAGTCAAATGATCTTCTTTGGCCTTGTCGAGTTGGAGAGGACTTGTGGATAGCCAATGGAGATATTGAGTAAACAGCTGGAAATCAGTCCAGACATCACGTTTCCAAGGCACAAGTGTAAGATGGCTAGGCATGGAGGTAATTTTGCCAAATCTCTTATTAACTCCTCTCATTAAGTTCTATGGTGAGGAAATGAATAAGTAGTTGTAAGGATAGTACAGAACATGAATTTGGCATCTTAACATCAGGATCCACTTCTGCTTCCTGAGCAGTTCTCCAGTCTTCATTTTGCTGCAGTGTGAAATGGAGTTAGTGGTAATGCCTGCCGAAAAGGGCTGTTCTGGAAATCAAAGGACCCAAAAGTTGCAGACGTGCCTAATCAGGTATTCAGCACAGTATAGGTCTCTCTCAATAAATGGCTATCTATGTTATTTCACCTAAAAAGGCCTTCTAGAAAATGTAAGGAATAATATGGGAGGTGTCCAGGTAAGGAGTCTTCACCAGGCCACAGAGGCCCATGCTTTTCTATTGATAGCATTGGTAAAGGCAAAATCAACACTGCAGAGTCTTCATCTGAATCTACAATCAGCTGCTTTGGGGGAAAAATGGTGATGACTGTCTTAACAGCCATGCTATTTTTCAGGTGATAACATAATTTTCACAAATAATTAGACTCAAGCCAAGTGGGTAAAAATATAAATGCATTCTACAAGTATTATTGTTTCTAGGAGGAATTTTTGCTTATTTATTGAGTTTATTTATTTTTTTAGTTCTCGCTCACAACCTCTCTTTTTGCTTTAAGGAAGTGCCTGCAAGGAGCCTATTTTGGAGGCTGGCTTCGGTTGTTTTCCTGGCTCTGCTCCGAGGAGGTTCATAGCAAGCATTGCTCCAGCACAGATGGTGGTTTGTGGGCTATTTGCTGCTGCTTTCAAGTGCCCAGAAGACCTTTCATTCTCACGTATTTCTGGTTCAAAAAGGAGGTGCAGACTCCTGACCACTGACCATGACATAGCCTCCCAAATCAAAGGGCTGGAGAGAGAAGGAGGAAGGGCTATTCCTTTACTCCACGGTCATCTGTCCCTTCTCATGGTGGGGGCAGTTCCAAACTGGACATGCTCCAGGATCCTGGTGGGAAAATCTGCAGACAAACTACCACAGCAACAGCACCCTTGGGAAATGTTCTTGTGGTGCCTCTGGCATAAAGGGCCATTTGCACTCAGGAGGTTTCCACAAAGGACATGATCCCAGCATGTTGTGTCATGAAGAGGGCAGAGGCCTGCCTTGAGCCACTCGGGCCCCCCACAGGGCAGGTGAAGGCAGGGTTGCACAAAAGCCAGGGGCTCAGCAGGGCTGGAGCAACTGTAAACAAGGCTGTTAATCAGACAGCTCAAGCAGGCACTTCCCTCTGTAGGAGTATTTTAAGCCTTCCAATGTCCCAGAGCTGGCTCCGCCCAGAAGCGCAGGACCAGTACCCTCTCTGAAGTTGGTGGGACACTATATCTTCCCTAGAGTTTCCAACCTAATGGAGATCTTCTCCTCCAGACCTTACAAATAGGTTAGATTAAGTCCAAAGGTGGGCATCATGTGGTGGGAGCAAGTAGGGGAAGGAGGAATAGGCAGGAATCCAGGAAGCAAACCAAAGCCAAGAGTCATCTGAGCTTCATCTTTGTGAAGTGAGTCCCTTTCATTTCCCCTCTGTCTCCTCTGCCCTGTCAAAACACAAACTGCAGTGGCAGACCCATAAATGACAGGTCTTCACCCAGTCACACACAGGAAGGAAAGGAGTTCCTCACTCTAAATTCCTCATCTTTGAACATTTCACATGTGTTGTCCTTGGACCAGCCTCTTTGGCCTCAAGGAAGCTCAGGAACTGGGGTAATATGAAAGAAGGAGATCTTGGTCTGAGACTAGGTCTGACAATAGAGTCTTGGCACACAGACCTCACTCAGCCATCCAACAAATATGCATTGAGCTTCGTGTAAGTGCCAGAGATTCCCTAGGGGCAGCAATCCAGAGGCATCAGCTTTGCAGGATTATGGTCTAATGGAGCACACGGTAAGTACACCTCGGAGACTCAGCTTTCCTATTTATGAAGTGTGGGGAATGGCAACAACATGGAGACATCGCAGATGGCCAGCAACCTCTGAACGCATGACTACTTTATGGTTAATTGTAAAATGCTATACTGCAATGGATACAGACAAACTAGAGCTACACTTACCAATAGGGATATATGAGTGAAAAAAGAAAATTAGAGGAGATGCTGGAATTATTCATATAAAATTTTAGACACTTAAAAAATTTTAATGTGTCAAATAATAACAGATTGTGGATATACCTCTTTGTGGTAAAGCATGGAAATGATAGATCAAACAGAAAAAAGTGGTCATCTCTGGAGAGGGACAGAGAACTAGGGGGTGTACTTTGGAGTTTTCAATGGAGCTTGAAATGGTTTATCTTTTGAGCAAACTAATAAGTGGATGTTTTGTATGTGTATATATGTATATAGTATATATGTATATATAATAAAATAAAACATAAAGGTATACATATGTATGCTTTAAGTATACCTAAGATATGTCAAAATAAAGGTATTTAATATTACATTAACATCCAAAGATAATTATTTTATCTCTATAACCAGTCAATTCTACAGTAGTATGGATAACTCACAAAAATTATCTGCTTGGACCTGGAACATGCCTCTTGATTTCTGAGGGGGGAAGAAAGAGAGATAAAAGGTTTGAGTTCCTGATTATTATTACGATGATGGTTTTGAAAGCTTCCTATATGCCAGGCATATCAAAGTACACGGTCACTAAGGCTATCCCATGTGTTGTTGCCATTTTAAGTGAGAACACCAAAGCTTGAATGAGTTGAGGAATTCACCAGCCTTACATGGCCAGTCCACTCACTTGAGTATTCAGCAATGAGAATGTAAGTAGAGAGAAAATGCCTGGGTAACTCAGCAGCCTCCCTGACCCACTACCTGTTTGTGGGCAGATTGTCACCCAGCCCCTGTATGTCAGCTTTGTCTTAGGCTGGAATATGCGGGCAATAATAACCAGCCTCCTCCTGAACAGACTTTCTCATTGAAAAAGTGCAAATCTCTTTGTGAGCCTTGGATGGCATCATGCCACACAGTTATCTACAGTGACACTGTGTGAAGTTCTCCCACCCTGCTCCCACCTGGTGACCCTCTGCAGTCCCGTCATGGCTGCCTTTAACTCAGCTGGTCCCTCACGACATTTCCACTGCCGACCCTACAAAAATGGGGCAAGTTCAAAAGTGGCTTTTTGTTTAGGCAATAACATTCAAGATATGACATATGATTCTGTCTTTTATTATTATTATTTGTTGTTGTTACGTGCTGTCGAGTCAGTGTCCGACTTATAGAGACTCTATGTACAACAGACTAAATACTACTGTCATACTTCTCTGTTATTCATAGGGTTTTCAATGGCTGATTGTTTTGGGAGGGAGTGGGTTACCAGGTCCTTCTCCCAAGCCTACAGCACCTGGTATTCCCTGACAGTCTCCCACCCAAGTACTAACCAGGCCCCACCCTGCTTAGCTTCTGACATCTGACGGGATGGGATGCCACAATGGTACAGCTGCAGGCCTTTTATTATTTACTTGTCTTTTATTAATGCATAATTTCACAGGTAACACATGTGAACATTTTCATGGCAATAAAGCCAGTTCCCTGCCACGCCCCATGCTAGACTCTGAATACCAGGCTTAATTCCTCTGAGCTGAGTTTTCAGTTTGGTGGACATTTTAGTCTTTCTCCAGTCATTCACATACTCATGTGTGTCCTTATAAAATACAGTGTGTGGGCCTTTACAAAACTGGTATCCTACTAGACCTATGATTCTGGAGCTTATTTCTCCTTTTTAACTTTCAATTTTTATAATAGTTATGCAAGCACACAATTTAAAGAGTCAACTGTGGCTGGCTATGGTGGTGCATGCTTCTAATCCCAGCAACTCAGGAGACAGAAGCAGGAGGATCACAAGTTCAAGGTGAGAGGCAGCCTGTGTGACTTAGCAAAACCCTATCTCAAAATAAAAAATAAAATGGGCTGAGGGTGCAGTTCAGTGATAGAGCACTTGAAAAGCATATGCAAAGTCCCTCCAGTACCGCAAAAATAAGTAGATAAGTAAATAAAAAGTCAACCAGGGAAAAGTTGATTGAGTCAAACCACAGTCCTCAGCCTCTCCAATCCCATTTCTTTCTTCCCAGAAAGATCACTTGCATATCTCCTGGCTAATTCTTTGGATATTCACTCTTTACCCCATAATAACATGCTGCTACTGCTCTTTTCCCACTTTTAGAAATTATCAACTAATTTCCCACCATAAAAGATGGCATTTGGCTCTCTCTCCTCCCACTCCCAATTTGCCCATATTCATTTTTCCCATCCCTTCAACCTCCCAGTATGCTAAGAGCACAATTTTGATGAGATCAATATTTGGGATGCATGATGACGGCCACTGTGCAATTCACAGCTGAGATGTATCGTTTGTTATTGTTGTTAGGTACCCTGGAGTCATGTCCGACTCATAGCGACCCTCACAGGGTTTTCATAGTAAGCTATAATTAAATTCCCTCCCTGCACAACATTTTGCTTTCTCTTTAATAATTACAGTTTTTCTCTGTTTTCTTCTTTTCCCAAATAACTCATTGCCACTTGTTTAAAGTTTCTCCCAATATACTCATATACCCAGAAATTCTGTCAATTTCATATTCTTGAAAAATCCTCTCCTGGAATCTCACCTGCTTATATCTATCTGACAGTTTTCCTTCCCTGCCAGGTTTTATCAAGAGATCTTCCTTCACCATAATCTTGATGATTCACTTCTACTATATTGAGTCTCCCATTCCCTGAAACCCTTGTCTGTCTCTGGCTTTGTTTTCTCTCTCACTTTAATGTATCACATTTTCTGGCAGCTTTCTATGAAAAAGGGTAGAAAAGGTGAAACTTTTAACACCTTGAATGTCTAAAATTGGGTTTAATCTACACTGATCCTTGATTGGAAGTTTGGCTGGGTATATTATTCGAAGTGTAACTTATTTACTTTGAAATTTTTGAAAACATTACTCCATTGTATTCTAACTTCCAATAATGCTATTGAGAAATCCAAAGTTATTTTGTTTCTGAACACTTTATTTGTAACCAGTTTGTTTTTCTCTGAAAAGATGTTGGATCTTCTTTTTCTAACCTATTATTGGTATGCAAATCACCAACTGTTGTGTACTTGGTAGCATTTCTATAGATTTTTCTAACTTTTCTGTAGTTAGGTTGGGGTAATGGTCTGGCCAGTAGAGGAAGAACATGTCACTTTCAGGCCAAGGAAGTTAAAAACCAGTGGACTCCCTCCAACTCTATTTTCCCCTGACACAGCTACCTCAGTGACATGTCCAAGTGGCATATCTATAAGGTGGAGTGGGACCACCTGAAATAGATTTTGCATAATTTGGGGAGACTGTCTGCTGCAGCAGCCAGCATTAGTAACTTCAGCAAATACACCAATATTCTAGAATTTCATGTTGGGTCTTTTTTTAAAACATTGTGCTGGGGACTAAGTGGGCCTTAAAGACTCATAGCCTTCAGTTCAAGGAAATTTTATTTCATCGATACTTTTTAGTTTTCTCTGGAATCTATCTTGAACTCCTCCTGAGTGAGTCTTTTAATTTCATATCTTTTCACTCCTATTGTTTATTACTAGTTTCAGAAAAATTTCTTCAACTTTATCTTTTAATATTCCTATCAAGTTTTTAAATTCTATTCATGTTTTTAACTTTCAAAGGCCATTTTGTTAACATAAAAGCCTAGAGATTCTTTTCCAGATTTGATATATCATGCCCATACATAATTTCTTGTTTTTACTGCAAAAATAGATATCCATAATCCATTATTGTTTTGCACATTTAAAACTTTTATATTTTTTACTGCATTATATTCATTCATTTTTGCAGTGCTAAGGATCCAACGTAGGGCCCTGGATGTGGTAGGCAAGCAATCTACCACTGAGCTATATGCCCAGCCTCTGTTTTAAATTTTTATATGAGTAATAATACTAATGTGTCCTTTTTCCAATATTTTTTCACTCAATTTATTTATCTCTGTTCATTTATCCCTTTTAACAGTTCATCTACCACCCTGAGATCCAATCCTGTCAGACCTTGGAAGCTAAGCAGGGTCTGGCCTGGTTAATACTTGGATGGGAGACCATCTGGGAACACTAGGCTTGAGAGAAGGACCTGGCAGCTCACTCCCAAAAAACAATCAGCTATTGAAAACCCTATGAATAGCAGAGAAGGACAGACTTAGTGCCTAGCATGACACAGTATCGGGTAGCGTTTCATCTGTTGTACAAAAGGTGGCTGTGAGTCAGATCTGACTCAATGACACCAAACAACAGAAAACAACATTCTACAATTAACCACAATGTAGTTATGTACACATAGGTTACTGGCCATCTGCAATGTCTCCATGTTATTGCCATTTCCTACACTTTGTAAATAGGAAAGTTGAGTCTCAGAGATTTACTCACTGTGTGTTCCATTAAACCATAAGCCAAAAAGTAGATACCTCTGGATGGCTGCCCCTCAGGAATCCCTGGCACTGCATGAAGCTCAATACACAGTTGTTAAATGACTGAGTGAGATTTTGGCAAAGATTCCATTGCCAAACTCAATCTCAGATCCCAGATCATCTCCTTTCATTTTACTCAAGTGTCTTACTTTCCCTGAGGCTGAAGATGCTGGTCCAAGGCAACACATGTCTTAAAATGTTCAAAGGTGAGGAATTCCAACTGAGGACTATTTAAAAATCCATCTACTGTGTATTTGTTTTCCTTTAGTTTGGAGGTTTTTACTTCATAAATTTAAGGGTGAATACTTACTTATGATTTATGTTTTCCTGATGAATTTGTTATTATGCCCTTATTTTATCATTATAAAATGGCTCAATTCTCTGATCATATGCCTTGCCTTGGAGTCTATTTGTATATGTTCCTCTGTGAAGTGCCTGTTAAAATCTTTATTGGGCTGTGTGTGTTTTTATTATAGAATTATAAGAATTCTTTATACATTACAGATAAATTGGACATCTATTTGAATGTTTTTCTCACATGCATATGAGACATACATTTTCTTCCAATAAGTTGTTTATTTTTTTCAGTTTTTAGTGGTAACAAAGGGTAAAAGTCTTTAATGTTTGTGAAAATTAAAGAGTTTTTATGGTTTAAGAGTTTTTATTCTATTCATAAAAATTTTTGTTTACCCCTACTTTGCAAAGATTTTCCCCTATGTCCCTTGGAGAAGTTGTACAGCTTTAGGTTTTAATTTTAAGTCCATGATTCATTTGAAGATAATATTTGCATAAGGAATAAATAAAGTGTTAAGGTTCATTTTTTTTTCCCAAGTGAATACCCAATTGGCCACTGTTGAAAAGATTATCCAGATCTTGGAGTTGGGTGTTTAGCTCAGTGGTAGAGCACTTGCATTATAATTGCAAGGCCCTGGGCTCTGTCCTCAGCATCAAAATTAAAAATAAGCAAAAAAGGCTATCCAAATCTCCACTAACATTGGCATCTTTAATAAAACTTAATTGACTATATATGTGGTTCTAGTTATGAATTCTCTATTTTGTCCCATTGAGATTATATATATTATATATAATATATGTACATATGCACTATATATATGCACATCTCCTGTGTGTTTGTCAGCCTGTCATGCTGTGGGAGCATGTGTGTTGCTGTAATGCTGAAAGCTATGCCATCGGTACTTCAGATAACAGGAGGGTCACTCACGGTGGACTGATTTCAGTTGAGCTTCCAGATTACCACAGACTAGGGAGAAGGACCTGGCAGCACTCTCCCAAAATAATTAACCATTGAAAACCCTATGGAGAGCAGAGAAGCACTGTCAAACATAGTGCCAGAAAATGAGCCCCTCAGGCTGACAGACATTCAGGAAATGAAAGGGAAAGAGTTTTCTCCTCAAAGTAGAGTTAACCTTAAGACAGAAATGGAGGAAAGCCCCTGGAACCTCCATTTGCTGATTTGGTATAACTCAAAATGAGAAGAAACATAGTGACTGCAATATTGGGCTCAAACATAAAAAGATCAATGGTGTGCATGGCACAGTGCCAGCATAGTGTTTTGTTCTGTGTACATAGAGTCTCTAGAAGTCAGATCTGAGTTGACAGCACCCAACAACAACCACAACAACATATACATACATACATATATATATATATATATATATAGTGGGGGGGCACACACATATTTCCTTATCAATATCACAGTCTTGGTTACTATAGCTTCATAATAAGTCTTACTTTCATGTAGCTTAATCCTCTAAATTTCTAACTCTGTTAAAAATTATTTTGACGTAAGTCTTTTGTTGTTTCATAAGACAATAGAATTAGATTGTATAATTTTGGGAGAGAAAAATCACATACTAGTATTTTCACTAGGATTTCATTGCATCTATGGATCAGTTTAAGGAGAACAACCATTTTAATAATACTGTGTCTTTCAATCCACGAACGTAGTTTGTCTCTCAATTTATTGAGATCTTTAATTTCATTGAACCACAATGTTTTATAGTCTTCATTGTATAAATCTGGCCCATATGGTTACTTTTTACTTTCATCAACTTTTTGTACATTTCTTAGGATTTTTCATGTATAGGACTGTACTACTTATGGCCTCCAGGAAAATATTGAAAAGAAGTCATGAAGATGAACATTTTTGCTTTGTTTACTATGCTGAGAGGGAAAGTCTAGATATTTTCCATTAAGCATTTTGTTAGCCATAAGTGTTTCATGGTTACCCTTGGTTAAATAGTTTAATTTTATAAGAAGCTGACATACTTTTCCACAGTGGTTGTAACATTTTTCATTTCCACCAGCAATATATGAGTGATGTGTAGCACATCTTCTCAGTCTTTTACTTTTAAACTTTTTTTTTTCATACTGGGGAGTTGGACCCAGGGCCCTATTCAAGTTTTTTGCAAGCACTCAACGACTGAACCATACCCCCAGCCCAACCTGTTTATTCTTAAGTGGCTTCCTTTAGACAGCGTATGCTCAGGTCTTACATTATTATGAAGTCACATGATCTCAGCTTTATAATTAAAATGTTTATGCCACTTGAATATAATGTAACTATTGATGTGGTTGGTTATAAATCTATTGCCTTTGTACTCATTCTCCATTAGACTGCTTGATATTACTGTACTCATCACTAAGGCATTACTATTGTTTTTCATTACTATGCTTCAGACTGAATTGTTTTTATTAAATGTTTTCAGGCTCAGTCATGTTTCCTCCTGCTGTATCTTATCATTTGTTAATTCTATCCAGTGAATTTTCACTTCATGTACTGTATTTTTCCATTCTAAAAGTACAACTTGGTTCTTTTTTGTACTACTTCTCCTCTCATGTTTTCTTGAAATCCTTGAACATATTTGTAAGAGCTGTTTTGCGTGCTTATTTGCTATTTCCATCAGTTTTCATTTTGAGTTTTGTTTCTATTGAATGACTTTACTCCTTATCTTTGGTCATATTTTCCTTCTTGTCATGTCTAGAATATTTAATTGCTTATTGGATACTATTAATTTTCTGTTGTTGAGTGTCTCAATTTCTCGTCCTTTTGAAAAAGAAGATGCTTTATTTTTGTAAGAAGTCAAATTATTTTCAAATGATCTTGATTCTTTCAGAACTTGTTTTTAAGCTCTTTGTTTATGTGAGTCTAGAATAGGACTTTTCTCTACAGATAGTTTTGCCTTACTAATGAGGTGTGACCCTTCAGGAGTCTCTTTTTTGTGCCCGGGGTTCTTAAATAGGATTTGCTATTCTGATTGGTTAGAACACAGCTGCCTCACAGACCTGGGTGATATCTAATCATCATCCAGCTTATAGCACCACGGTATTTTATTTTTTGCCTATGCTTCTAGAACATAAGTCCACATATGTGCAGCTTAGTAGTCAGCACAGTCTTGATTGAACACCTACCCAGATTTCTGTGTCTCTTTTTCTATTTACCTTCCTTCTGTATAGAACTCTACTCATACACTCTAGTTACTTTAGCTTCTCTGAATTCTGAACTATATCCCATCACCTAGCAACACCTAGCAGATTCCTGGATTATGTTTTGACTGAGAATGTGCCTTCAGAAAGCCAGGGATCATAGATTTGACCTCTTATGTTTCCTTTTTGTCAGGAATCCCAGAGTCATGCAACTTGTCCATTGTTGAAAACATTGTTTCATGTTTTTGTTCAGTTTTTTAGTTGCTTATAGATACAAGGTAAGTCTAGTCCCTGTTACTCCATCATGGCTAGAACTGAGGTGATTTTTTAAAGAAATTGAGAGAAAAAAGTACAGCATATTTTATATTGCCTTACATACCTATATTTTTGACCTCCCTTCATTCTTTTCTGATGTAAATTTCTATCAGTCTGAAGAATTTCTTTTACCATTTCTTATAATCATGTCTATTAGAATTACATCTGCAGCCACATCACCCTGGCATCTGATCCAGCAGGGTCAGCCTGGTTAGTCCTTGGATGGTAAACTGCCTGGAAATACCAGGTGCTGCAGGCTTGGGAGAAGGACCCAGAAGCCCATTCCCAAAACAATCTGCCATTGAAAATCCTATAAATAGCAGAAAAGCACTGACATAGTTCCAGGCATGGCACAGAATCAGGGAGTGTTTCATTCTGTTGTATATAGGCTCACTATTGAATCCAACCTGACTCGACTATGTCTAACAGCAACCATTAGAATTGTTTTTTTCAGCTTTTATTTATCTGAAAATGTATTTATTTGCCATTTAAATCTAATGTAACCATTGATATAGCTGGTTATAAATCTACCACCTTTATACTCAGTTTTGAAGTAAATTTTTGTTTGGTATAGAATTCTAGGTTAACAGAGATTATTTTTGTTGCTAATTTCAGCACTGTAAAGATATTAGCCTTTTCTCGGTTATTCCCCATTATTCTTAATGCTTGATGATCATTAATTGAACTGTAAATTCATATCTTACACCAAATTTGGGGTTCTTCTTTAAAATTTTTTCTTCCTCATATTTTCTCTCCTGTCCTTCTGAGTCTGTCTCTCCTGAATTGGCAGCAGCTGAAATACGTGCTTAGTTCTTTCACCCTTCCAACTATTGTTTTCCATCTGGTCTCCTGAAATCTCCTCCATAGTGACATAAATTAATAATTAGACAATAACTGGGCAAAATATACATGAAGAATTTGGTCTTCCCCTTCTGCAGCTCTTTCCTCACCATGATTTTCTCCCTAATTTGCAGCCATTTCGGCAGCCCCAAACTCTGGCCAACACCACGTGTCTGCTTCAGTTCCAATCTCCTGCACCATACAGACTGGGTTGTATGTTTAAGTGTACAGATCTCACTCAGTTACCTTTTCTCATAGGCTAACATCCCTCCAGTTTTTGCTCTCTTTTGATCATTCTCCAATGCCATTAAATGGCTGATTTTAACATTTTATACAATGTATGTCATGGTTACCTATAGGAAGGTCAGTACAATTCAAGCTACTCTACCATTACTAGAAGCTCACTCTTATACTGCTTTTAATCTACTTTAATCAGATTAAATCTACAGCCATACCACCCTGGCATCTGATCTCATCTGTTCTGGGAAGCTAAGCAGGGTCAGGCCTGGTTAGTACTTGGATGGGAAGCTGCCTGGGAATACCTACAAAGCTGTAGGCTTGGGAGAAGGACCTGGCAGCCCACTCTCAAAATAATTAGCCATTGAAAACTCTATGAATAGCACTGACAGTAGTGCTGGGCATGGCACAGTGTCGGGTAGTTTCCTTCTGCTGTACATAGGGTTCCTATGAGTCAGACCTAACTAAAGGGCACCTAACAACAATCAGATTAAACAGTATTTTTAAATTCCATATCTAAACAATGTTCCACACCAAAACAAACATAGTGATTTATGGATGATTTCACTTTCTAACACTCTAGAAAATATTTTTACTGTACAATTTAAGCCTAATTCACTTTGTCACTTAAGCAGAAGAGGTACCCTTAAAAATAACTATGATTTCTCTCTGCTTATTCTTTGATCTTCAAATTCAACTTATCTGGGTACATAATTATTTTGAATTTTCTTTTATTTTTTTTCCTATGTGAGTGTTATGTGTAACCAACATGTTCCTGGTATTTTGAGTCAACCAGCTCTGAAAACAATGTAATCTTCTGTTAAGACTGTGAATTACAATGCTGATATTATGTAGATGATGAGAGAAATTTGGCTTTTAGAACTTTGTAGGTAAAAGGATATGATCATAATAATAGATGAAATACGAATTGTTTCACTAGTCTCTGGACTGTTCCCTTTTGTTTCTGTAAGGTCATTGTCTTTATACCTGAGGAAGAATGGAAAACATCTCCCACATGGTTGTTCTCTTCCATCTGAATAAACCCAACCAATTCCAGCAGCTTCTGCCCCCAGGCATATGACTGCATCCACTAGAGTGAGTTCTTGCAAACTACACTTTTTCTTGGACCTGAACTTTTAACATTGCACATTCCTCATTTTAATCACACCAAAGTGCACTACACACACACACACACACACACACACACACATTACAGTACTTAGGCGTCAAATCCAGGGTCCCACACAAACTCCTTGCAGGTGGTGTAACACTGGATTGCACCCCTAGCTCGTGTTTTGTTTTGTTTTGAGTCAGGTCTTGTTAAATTACACACGTAGCCTCTGGCCTCAAACTCACAAGATCCTCCTGCCTCTGCCTCCCAGGTCCTGGGATTACAGATATGCACCATCATGCCCAGTTCAAAGTGCACTTATTAAGGTCCTGGTTGAGCATGGTGTTGTACCCAGAAATTTAAGTATATGCAGTCTTTGTTTTCAAGGCAGACAACATCCTAATGAAGAAATACAGACAGCTCAATGTAAACATTGAATGATGAGTCCTCTATGTCTGTGGTCTACTGTGCCTACAGGATGCAAAACATCTGGATAAAAGATGTAACTTTCAGTCAGGAAGCTTGCTGTTCTTCCAGATAATTGAATAGACTTTTATGTGAATTGTATAAACCCAGCAATTATGATAGCTTTACCAACTTATATTTGCATAATGATTTACAACTGCAGTGTGTGTGCATGCAGTATGGGGTAAATGTGTGTGTGTATGTATGAATAAAGCCTCCTTTAATTACTATATCTTGATGGAGTAAGCTTACTCATACCATTTTACAGAAAGGAATCTGAGAATCTTTATCAAGTGAGTATTGATCTCACGCTGTGTACCAGACATGGGACTATGAAGGAGAAATACAACAATCTCTGCCCTAAAGGCACCCATAGACCAAGGGAGGAGCTTAAATTGAATCAACCTGACTTGCCCAAGGTCACACAACTAGTTGCTGTCATATCTGGGATGTGGTCCAACTTTTCTGGCAGCAAGTCCAGCACTTTCTTCACAGCTGCCTTCAATAAAGGCCAGATGCACTCACAGAGCAGTGAGTAGAAAGGGGAAGGGACAGTGTGCCTCTGGAGTTGGTGGTGATGTTGTCATTAGGTGCTGTCAAATAGTATCCAACTCAGAGACTCTCATAGGGTTTTCAATTGTTGCTTGTTTCGGGATTGCTTCGGAAGTGGATTGCCACATCCTTCTCCCATTCAGAGTTGGTAGAGTCTTATTAATAACATCAAGATCAGAAATGAACTACAAGTCATCAAAATTATAGTTATAAAGACTATGAACAGACACTGGGAAATGCTTTTGATGTAATATTGGCGGGGAGGGGAAACATCAATGGGATGTCTACCATGTCCACTAGATACACATGTAGACAGGCACAGAAGGAAAACATAGGCAAACTTAAAGAGCTGGATTTTTTTTCAGGTGGTAGGGTTGTGGTTGAACTTTTTCTTTGTTCTTCTTTTTTCTAAATTATAAACTGTTACTTTATATTTTGGTTGATAATACTAAGATATAAATTATAGATAAGAAAAAGGAATATCACAAAACGATTAAGACCTTCAAAGCTGAACAGAACTGGACTCAAATTCCAGTTTTGCAATGACTAGCTGTATGAACTTGGAGAAAGCTATTTAATATCTCTGTGCCTCGGTTTTCTTGACAGAGAAAATTGTTAACCTGGCAGAGTTGTGTTGAGTATTAGAAATTCTGTGTTAGACACCTAGTACACACAGCCACCACTCAACCCACAATAATTTTAATCATCATCATTATCTAGTGTGAACCATGAAGTATAATGGAGACAGGAGGCAATGCTGGGCCTGGTGTTAAGCACAGGATTTGGCCAAGAATCTGCAGTGGTATCTTTAACAGAAAGAACAGTAATATGGAATCATCCCCACCAGTGCAAAACAGGAATGGAGCCAAGTCCTATGGATAGAAACATGTATAAAACACTCTCTTGTCTTAAAGGGATTTATCATTAATCTCTTTATAGCCTCAACAAACATTTATTAAGCACCTCTTATAAGTCAGAGATTAAAGAACCAGTGGTATAAAGATAAATGGTACTGATGGGGATGTAGCTCAGTGGTAGAGTGCTTGCCTAGCATGAGTAGGCTTTGGGCCCAATACCCAGCACTACAAGAAAATAAAAACCAAAACAAAAGATAAATAGGACTCAGTCTTTACCATAGCCCATTAAGGAAGAAATAATCACGGAAACAGATAAACAGAATACAGCGTGGAGGTCATAATCATAAAGTTAGTCATATGGGAGCACAGTTAGATGAACATCTAACTAGCCTGATGGGGAAAGTGGAGGAAGCCTGGGAAGAATTTCTGGAAGGACGGCCCTTGGGCTAAGCATAAGCATACACAGGACCAAGGTAAGAAAAAGGGACCAGTCAGAGAGGAAAACATCCACAACAGTGTATTCAAAGACCAGGACCATAAGCAGCTCTGTTTTGCATTGGGATCTAAAGCAGAGAATGAGGTTGGAGAGGCCGATGGGAACCAACTCATATCAGGCTTTGCACACCTTATTGGGAGAGCCAGGAAGATCTGAAGCCTAACAGGTAGGAGTTAAGGTAGTTAGATTTGCATTTCGACACACCCTCTGGAGCCCTGTGGAGGGAGGATTTGAATGGGAGGAGCCTTACTGCTGTTAGGGGGTCCCCCTTGCCAGTTCAGGAGAAAGCTGAGTTTGGACTGGACAGGGATCATGGGGGTGGGGATGAGGAGGATGGAAACCAGATGGCAGCACAGTCTCTACTGATCCCAAGAGCCCAGTGCAAAGTAGAAAGGAAATAATTAAACTATGGGAGAGAATCTGTTGCAGACATAGTCTGGGAAAACTTCATGGAGGAGGTAGAACATAAGAGGCTTTCAAAGAAGAAAAGGACACAGGTAGAGAAGAGGGAGCTGATTCCAGAAAGAAGGAATGTTGTTCTTTTTGGGTGCCGTCGAGTTGGGCCGACTCATAGCAACCCTATGTATAACAGAGCAAAACACTCTTTCCCAGTCATTTCTTGACTGCCTTCCAGCCTGGAGGGCTCAATTTCTAGCACTATATTTGATAGTGTATAGGGTTTTCAATGGGCTGGGATTATTCAGTTGGTAGAGCGCTGCGCTGCAGTCTCTGAGGTCCCCAGTTCAATTCCCAGCACCACAAAAACGGGAGAAGGGCCTGGCAATCCACTCCCAAGGCAATCCCGAAACAGTCAGCCATTGAAAACCCTATGAGGGTCGCTATGAGTCGGATACCGACTCGACGGCATCTAACAACAACAACAACAAGGGTTTTCAATGGCTAATACTTTAGGGAGTGGGCTGCCAGGTCCTTCTCCCTAGTCTGTCTTAGTCTGGAAGTTCAGCTGAAACCTGTCCACAATAGGTGACCCTGCTGGTAATCTATAATACCGGTGGCATAGGTTTCAGCATCACAGCAACACACGAGCCCCCACAGCATGACAAGCTGACGGACATGTTGGGGAGAAGAGGGAATAGAATTCACAAAGCCAAAGAAGCAGTGATATTTGGGTTGTAGGTGGGAGAACAGTGCAAGGATGTGATCTTTGGCATGGTTTCTCTGTTGTAAATTCTATCTCCATCATGGGGAAAGCATTTATGGCAGGATATCATATTTTCTCCCAAGAGAATCTTGCCTTTCTTGAGACAAAGCATCAAGAATTCAATGAGCTCCAAGTAGAAAATTATCCAGCAGTTTTAGATTATAATCCTGAAAAAAAAATAAGAGTTGCTCCCTGATGGCATGGAAGATCTGATGGTCTCATGGTAACCCCAAACTGTGACCAGACAAGGGGAGAGCCTCTTTCCTCTGCTCCAGTCCCATCTCTCACCTCCAAAGCACTCCCTACCCCACATGGCAGGTAGAAGTGACTGACTAATAAGCTGTGCCAAGGAGAAGAGAAGGAAGAAGGTAGGGAGGGGTGGAGGAGTGCTAAGGCAGCTGGCAATCAGTCTGAGGGGAATGAGGAGCCCGTGTCAAAAAATGATCGGTTTCCTTACCAATCTGGACCTCAGAGGGCAGCTCTGAAAGTTAGAACAGGGGTCAGCAGCCTTTTTCTGTGAAGGGCCAGACAGCAAACATCTTGTAGAACATTCAGCCTCTGTCTCAGTTCTTCCGCTCTACCATTGCAGAACAAAAGCAGTCATAGGTGATGCATGAATAAATGAGCATATCTATGTTTCAGTAGAACTTTGCCTGTGGGCACTGAGATTAGAATTTCATAAAATATTCACATACTGCAAAATATTAGTCTTTTTTATCTTGTCAGATCATTTAAAAATATAAAAATCATTCTTAGCTCCTACAAAACTAGGCAGCAAGATGTATTTGGTCTGTGGAGTGTGGTTTGTCATCCCTGGTTTAGAAAAAGGATTTCATGACATACAAGGTGCTAAGATGGGTCAACTAGTGTAAAAGGTCCTCTCCCAGACCTACACTCCTGTAGTTCTATGTGGGACCGGATGCTGGACTGAAGTTAGTGGAAAGAACTCTTGTCTGTACTTTTCTGGACTTCATAGATGCTTTCCTGGCTTCTTGTTTTTGCTGTTGTTAGGTGCTGTTGAGTCATATCCGACTCATAGTGACCCTCATAGGGTTTTCAATGGCTGATAGTTTTCAGGATCGCCTTGGGAGTGGATTGCCACATCCTCCTCCCATTTTTGCGGTGCTGGGAATCAAACTCGGGATCTCAGAGACTGCAGAGAGGTACTCTACCAACTGAGCTAAATCCCAGGTTTTCCTGGTTTACACTAAGTTATTTAACAATGGTCTGTACATCCCTTCTGCTATTAAGGGTATAGTAGTGGGACTTTACACTGCTTTTATCTTAATTTTGAAATACTGCTTTCTACATCCCTACAGACTATATTGTGGTAATTAAAATCTTCAAAACACAATAATAAAATAAAAACAATACATGTCCTGGCTATAAAATATAAGGACACCTGGACCAGGCCACTTGAGCAGCCAGGCCTCACTGTAGCCTCAACTGACCATCTCGGAAATGGGCAGAGTTTGTCACATATCTGTGAGACTTGTTCTTGCCCAGCTGACTGCTCCAGTTTACAAGTGCTCAGACCTTCTGCAAAGATACAATGTTTTATTTACCCTCACAAAGCTTAGTCTGTTCCTTCATTGGATACTAATGTTCATTACTAGCTTCCTAAGATATTTATGGGGCTGGGATTTAGCTCAGTTGGTAGAGCACCACTCTACAGTCTCTGAGATCCTGAGTTCAATTCCAAGCACTGCAAAAATGGGAGAAGGACGTGACAATCCACTCTTGAGGCAATCTCAAAATAACCAGACATCAAAAACCCTATGAGGGTCACTATGGGTCGGATACAACTCAGTGGCACCTAACAACAACAAGAAGAAGATATATATGGTTCTATTTGGAAAATATAGAACAGTCTTTGAACTTTGTCTTTCTTCTAGCAGCATAACTGAGGAGCAGCTATGCATCAGAATAAAATGATTGGAAAGACTGACTCTCAAAAAAAGCCCAGGCATTTTCTTTGACCCGAGCAAGAGTCTCTGGATTGCCTTTAAATAAATTATCCAAATCATGTCAAATTCAGACTCTAAAACCACCAGCCTGTATATTTCTCCCTCCCCCAATCCACTGTTTTCTAAACAAAAGAATGCATGTAATTATTTCCTTTCCTTTCTGCTCTTTGGAAACAGATAATCCCCTTATTAGAGAGATAGTTTAGGATGTTTCCATTGCCCTGCTCTCTCATCTGTACTCCAAGAGCTTTATCTGACTTCCTGCTACCACTCCAGACACTTTCTCCTTCTCCTACATTCATAATCTTTTAAAGGCGGGTATAAAAGAAAGGGGCTAAAAATGGAATTGAAATAAGTATGTCAAAGACACACCTGTGCTCCCACATTTATAGCAGCACTATTTGCAATAGTCAAAAGATGGACTCAGCCCAAGTGTTCACTGATGGATGCACAGATAAAGAAAACATGGAATCTATACACTACAGACTATTCAGCCATAGAAAGGAATGAAGTCCTGTCATTTGCAGCAAAATGGATACAAAATCAAACAAGGTAGGCACAGAAAAATATTCCATGTTCTCACTTATATGTGGAAGCTAAAATGTTGACCTCAGAGAAGTAGAGAATAGAATAACAGTAATCAGAGCCTGGGAAGGGCATGGAGGAGAGGGGGATGGAAAGAGAAGATGATTAACTGGTACAGAGGTGCAGTTTGATAGGAGGAATGATTTCTAATGTTCTATAGCACAGCAAGGTAACTATGATTGACAAAAATTAATTGACTATTTCAAAATAGCTTGTGGAGAGGATTTTGAACTGTTCCCTACACAAAGAAATAATAAATGTCTAAGATGATAGATATGTCATTGATGCCAATCTGATCATTACATATTATACATATGTATTGAAGTGCCACACTCTATCCCATAAATATGTACAACTACTATGTGTCAGTTAAAATGACATATTAGTATATATGTGTGTTGGGCTGGGATTTAGCTCAGTTGGTAGAGCACTGCGCTGCAGTGTCTGAGGTCCTGAGTTCAATTCCCAGCACCACAAAAATGGGAGAAGGGCCTGTCAATCCACTCCCAAGGCAATCCCGAAACAGCCATTGAAAACCCTGTGAGGGTTGCTATGAGTCAGATACCGACTTGACGGCACCTAACAACAACAACATATGTGTGTGTATGTGTGGATATGGGGGTTGGAGTTTAGCTCAGTTGGTAGAACACTGCTCCACACTTTCTGAGGACCCAAGCTCAATCCACAGCCCTGCAAAAATAGGAGAAGGATGTGGCAGTCCACTCCTGAAAGTAATCCCAAAACAGTCAGCCAATGAAAATTGCATGAGGGTCACTATGAGTCAGATGCAATTTGACGGCACCTAACAATAACACGTGTGTATATATACATACATAAAATCAAGAGGTCAAGAGGGAGAAGAGCAGCCCCTAGGGAAAGTGAGGGTGCATGCTGTGGGTCTTCGTTCCTGATGCTCCTCCTGCGCTCAGTTGGCCCTTATGACAGAGGAAGGAACCCACCACTGTGCTCATCAAGGACCTAAAAAGTGGGATCCACAGAAATCAAACTTGAAAGTCTCCTGCCAAGAGGATTTCACAGAACCCAAAATAGCAGCCTTTGTTGTGTACATTTCCAACAAGTCAGTGCTCACAGGACTTGCCTGGCTCTGAGCAAGAAGCCCACCCTTCACTGTAGGGGAGATGGATGTACTTTTCCCATCTGCAGGCTCCAGGCAAAACCCATTTTCTGCCCTGAGGCATGAGGCTGCTTCGGCTGGCTTCCCACAAATCTGGTTCTGAAGGAAGTACACAGTCTCGCTGAAAACACATTCATCCTCTTCTCCCATTTGATCTTTCTTCCACATGCCTTTTAGATTAATGCTGGCATTTTGTTTCCATCTGTTTTTTACTCCTGACTAGAAATGCACAAGTCCAGCTCTAACCCTCCACAGTGCTAGGGGCTCTGCGGCAGGGTGCTGCTCAGAAGAGGTGGAGGTGCTGTGGGTGTACACCGAACATCGACTGCATGTCTTATTTCAAATCAACAGACATTGAGTGAGGACCTCCCATGTGCCCGGTATCATGCACTTGCTAGATGCCAAGTCATGCTGCTGCTCAAAACTCAGTGGAGGCTCCCATTTCCCTCACAGGGAAAGCTCAAGTCCTTACAGTGACCTGCAAGACCTAACATGCCCCTCTTCCCTCTCTAACCTCAACTCCCACAAAACCTCCTGGCATCCTTGTTCTTCTTTGGCTTTGCCTAGATGCCTTTGCACTGCCTGTGCTTCTCCTCTCCACCCAGAAGGCCCTCTCCCCAGCAGGACTAACTCACTCAACCTTATTCAAGCCTTTGCTCGAATATCACCTTCTCAGCAAGACCTCAACTACCTGGTGAAACCTGCAACCCTCTGGTAGTACATCCCATCCTCCTTGCCGCCCTGCACTGCCTTTCCTTTGTGCACTTCACCTATCAGTTCTTCTTTGGCTCAGTTCCCTAGGAACTATAGCTGAGAGGGATGCAATTCCAGTGGGGCAGAAAAGAGGGAGCAGGGGAATAAGAAAGGCACCGAGGGGGGGCAAACATAAGAGAGTCATTCACAAATGAGCATAGCTTTGGAACATGTCAGTGGCTCCATCCCCTAGGACATTTTCAGAAAGTCTGTCTGAAGCTAATGCATTCCAGTCTGCACTGGAGAGGAAGAGAAAGCAATGCTTCGCTCAGTGCCTATCTCCCATTGGTCAAAGTTTTCCCTAGGCATGTTAGAACCCTCGCAGTTGCAGGTGATAAGAACCTAGGTAGGCACTCTGTCCCTCACCTAAGTGGCCACAAGGAAGGCCCAGGGCAGAAAGTGGGAGTTGAGAGATAGGAGGTACAGGCAGCAGGCAAGGGGCTATGGGGCATGTCTGTGAGGAACAGGAGGGGCAGGAGGGAGCTGCTCCCAGAGTGGGTCCCTGGGCCTGCAGGAGTGGCAGGGGTCAGGAGAGAAGACACCAGCAGCTCCAGGGCTATAGGGATGGACTGAGCTTTTGCCAGGGCTGCTCCAGCCAGAAAAGGAAAGTGTGTAGACTGTGCTGTGTCTAAACTGAAAATCTCACAATGTCCCAGTATGGGGTCTGTCTCCCCCAGTTAGAATATAAGTGTCTTCTATCTGATTGTGCTCTTTGCTGCATCCCAAGAGTCTAGAACAGCACCTGGCACATGATAGGTCGTCAGCACATGACTGAAAGAATGAAAGGGTTATGCTGCTGCATAAGGTACAGACCTTGCCCACAGGCAGATGGATGGATGAGCGCAATAGTGATAGGTGGAGGCAGGCCAGGTACCTCAGGGCACCAGGCAGAGCTGGGGGCAATTGATCTTGGAGTCTCAGTGCTTCAACTTCAAGTGTGAAAAGCTGTGCCCAGCTGGTCTCCCCAGTAAAACAAAAACATCAGAGTAGGAAGTAGAGGCCTGGGCTCAGCCACCAAACAGCTGTAGGACATTTCAAGAGTTATCTAATAATGATAGTAGTAATGACTATTTATAAAGCACTGACTTTCTCAGGTCACAGGCTGAGTGATTTCCATTTATTTTCTTATTCTATTCTTATGACAATATGTTGAGAGAGGTGTGATAGTCTTCATCCAATAGACAAAAAACTAAACTGAGTATAAAAAAGTTCATGGTACCTACCCAAGATCTGCCTGCCAAGAAGTAGAGGAACTAGGATCTGATTGTGAAACTGACAAAATGTAAGCTTATAAACACCTCCCTCTAGCACTGTACCACTGGGCCTTGATACCTTCTTTTCTCAAATGAAAAGATAAGATGAGATAATTTTTAAAGGCCCTTTTCATTAAGCTGCACCCTAAAAATGTCAAAGTCAAAGAGAAATGACCAGCCCAGACTTGGAAAAAACAGATTGGACACTGGCCTGGATAAATACACCTATGCTGTGCCATTTGCAGCGGTAGCCCTGTGGCATCCGATCCCGTCAGATCTCAGAAGCTAAGCAGGGTCGGGCCTGGTTAGTACCTGGATGGGAGACCGCCTGGGAACACCAGAAGCTGTAGGCTTGGGAGAAGGACTTGGCAACCCCCGCCCCCCAAAAAATCAATCTGCCATTGAAAACCCTATGAACAGCAGAGAAGCACTGACAATAGTGTTTCCCTTGTTGTACAGAGGGTCGCCATGAGTCGGATACCGACTCGACGGCACCTAAAAACAACAACAATGCTGTGCTACGGGCCACTGACCAGATCTGTCACCAGCAGCCTTGTTGTGGCCCCACAATACCTGGGGCACCAGTTTCTCTATTCTGTCCTTGAGGACTTGGACAGGAAACCAGGCCCAGGGTAGAGGGGCCACCTGGTAAAACTTGAGATGATATCCTAAAGATACACACAGCTTCCTCTGCAGCTCCCAGCTACAAAATATGATTTATGAAAGCTGAACTACACACTCACCGCACAGCCTGAAGATTTCCGGACACCAGGGCAGGTGCATCAAAACCTGACCCAGCAACATTATGATTTGGGCCTTTGTAGTTGACCCACAGCAACACTGTCCAGGATTAATAATAATAGGAGCCACAAAGAAAATTTTACATTTTCCAGTAGCCATATCTTGAAACAGGAAGAAGTGAAATTAATATTGATATTTTATTTACCCAGTACATCCAAAGTACTATTGTTTCAACATGTAATCAATGTAAAAGCTTTCTAAGAAATTTTACATTGTATTTTTCCTACCAAGTCTTTGAAACCCAGGGGTGTTTTATGCTTACAGTGTGTCTCAGTTTAGACTAGCCACATTACAAGTGCTTGATGGCGACACGTGCCTTGTGGTTGCTGCATTGGACACTGCAGGTCTAGTGTCTGCTGCTATTAATGAAAGACACTCGTGCACACATCTGTACAAATGCATGTGCGCACACACCCGCCCACCTTTATACCAGAACAGCACAAATGACAAGGAACTTTGTCAAATCTCTGCAGCACAAGGACCAGAAAATCACAACTCAGAACCTTGTACCCAGGCATCTGGTCACTGCACCGTGAACAGTCTGAGGCCCAGAAGAAAAAGGTTCCTGAATTCAGACACAGAGTGTAAAGGAGAGGAAGTCAATCCCTCATAGGGGAAAGAAGCCATCTGGCTGGCTGCCCTTTGAAGTTCAGTTCACCTTGTAGTATCTGGAATAGAAAGCCAAGGAAAAGAACTGGAGGTCTTTAAGCAATTGAGGCAAGAGGTCAGAGGTCCTTGGTCACCTCCTTGGGAAATGAGTTTCATATGAGAGTTGAGAGAGAGAAGAAAATGGTTGAAAATTCATAAAAGTAATAATTTGGGCGTTTAAGTGGTGTCATACCACAGAGGCCGGAAGTCCTAATACATTAATGAAAGCCTCAGCCCCAAACTCATTTACAATGCAATTAATTGCTACCCAAAACACACCCACAGAAGCAAGGGGCAGCAGGAAAGCCGTGTGCTTTTTAAAACCTAAGGACTTAGAGATTGCTGGGGAGATTGTGGTTTTCCCAGGAATGGGAGAGATTGAAATGGATTTTAACCAAAAAAGAAAAAAGAAAGAAAGAAAGAAAGAAAGAAAGAAAGAAAGAAGAAAGAAAGAGAAAGAAAAGAAAACATTTTCATCCCTCCTTTGTAAGCTCCACATGCCAACCAAACATGTCTGCAATGAAGGAAGAATGACTTCTCTGCCGCCAGAAGACTTGCCTGGCACCCTCTCTGAAGTGTCACCTCACATGCTCCCGCAGGCTGGGCTGCAGTGTATACATGGTCTGAGCCCATGCTCCCAGCCCCTCTTCAAGACCACAACATCTGGATGACTCTGCAGACTTACACATGGGGAGTGTTTACTTACTGCACTGGTGAGGTGAAGCCTGGAGCCACATGGAAGGCACATGCAGGAAATGCACTGTAATAATCCTCTGCTTATAATTCTGAGAGGATGGCAGAGTCCAGGATGGGATTGATTGGATTCCAAATCTATTTCCTGGAGTCAAATTTAAAAGAAAGATGTTAAGGGTGAAATCTGTAATGCTGTAGGTACATTGCAACAGGCTACAAGTTTATTCCTATTGGTGTTTGTGCAGATTTCTAAGACCTGTTGCTTTCTTCCCACATGTACCAGCCCATGCTAGCCAAAGCTTACAGAACTCTAAAAACTGCCTCTTGTAATAGATTCATATTCAATTCAGGAAATCTAATTTTCTAAGAGTTCGTTTACAGGACAACAGCATCCTTCTGCTGTAATGCCTTTATTATTCTTTATTGTTGTTACTGAGATTTTAAACACTGCCATCTGAAAGCCTTGCCTAGTGGATGTTAACCATCCACTCAATCATAGTCGAATTTCTGAAGCTCTCTCTGACAAAAAGCAAAGCTTAGAATGGGTCTGTTCCAAGTCCCTGACACACCCATTAGAGAAGACACTCTGAGGCCTGAGGAGTCTCTTCAAAGCCTCTGTCTGGGCTGGCTGCTCCCTTATGGCTGCTCTGAGTCATGGTCCCCATTGTCTCTCTCAATTAGATGTGAAGCTTTATAATTCTTGCCGGGAAATATTCCCTGGGCACACTGGCATAGCATTTAAATTCTAGTCGCACAACTCAGAAAAGCTGTGAGAATAAAGGAAAACAAGTGAGCTGGAAAACTCTGGAAGGATAACAAAGAGTCATGCCCACCATGTGTACAGCACTTTACAGTTTACAAAAAGACCGCACACAATATGTCACTTCACCTCCATTGCCCTGTAAGATCAGATTTTAACCTTGTTAAAATAAGAAAGCAGAGGCTCAGTTTGTTGACATATCTCATCTGAAGTCACAGATCAGTCACAGTGGAGAGCTTCTCCAAAACATTAATGTGGAGTGGATGAGCACCTCAGACAAGATATCCAGCCCAATCTGGTTCTGTCCCCATATCATCTCTATTGGACAGTAGAAATTCATTCCAGACATCAGGGATGGTAGCAATTCATCTTACTTAATGAAACGCTGAGTGTATAGCACATGTTTAATCACAAGTTAGCATGTCTCCTTTACCTCACCTCTTTCCAAGCTCCTTCCCCCCGGCCTTCTGATGGTGCTTCTTGTTGTTGTTAGGTGTTGTGGAATCTGTATCCAACTCATAGCAATCCTATGTACAACAGGAAAAACACTATTGCCAGTGCTTCTCTGCTATTCATAGGGTTTTCAATGGCTGATTGTTTTTTGGAAATGGGTTGCCGGGTCCCTCTCCCAAGCCTACAGCACCTGGTGTCCCCAGGTGGTGTACTAATCAAGCCCAACCCTGCTTAGTTTCCGAGACCTGATGGGATCAGACACCACGGTGGTACAGCTGCAGGCTGATGGTGCTTAGGTGACATAATTTCAGCATTCGCCCAAAATGAGTATCATAAGGGGAAAAAAATAAAATTTCAACTAAATACTTACTGGGCATCTCCAATGTGAGAAAAACACTTTTGATACCTACACTCAAGAAGTCTCTATAGTTTGAGTAGAAATGCTACAGGTTGCTGAGGGTCAGAGATCCACACTGTCAAAGGCATGAGATGCATTCTGGGCAGGGAACATCTATGGAGACTCTGTGAGAAAGAGGAACATGAGCAGCCTGGGCAGTGACTGTCAGACTTCCCCAAAGACAAACCACTAAGATCACCTGCTAAAAATAGGGACTCCTGGACTTTGCTCCAGGGTTTGCTCCAGAATTTCCAGAAAGGCCTGATCAACCCGGTCTTTAACCTGTGTCCCAAGTGATCCTTCTTCTGGGGAAGGTGAGGAAACAGTGGGGAGCAGGAGAAAGCTCCAAGGGCTGGGATGGGTCAGCTTTTGGGGGAGGGGCTGGCAGAAAAATTTGAAAGAGATCAGGAGAGGTGAGACTACATGAAGACAAATACCAAAAGAAGACTTAATTTGCAACAAGGGCCATCAAAGTCCAGCAGGACAAAAGACAGATGGAGGGAGCGAAGGCTCCAAGAAAAAGAATTCTAGCTCCCTCCTGCCCTGAGATGGAAGGGAGTGCAGACATGGGTCCTAACTTCACGGGCGTCACTTGCTGGGCAGGACCCACTTCTACTTGCAAACCCGTCCTGGGAACCAGAGATAGTCCTTGTCTTCTTGTCTTCCCCTGGGGGTCAAGGGGACAACAGAGTTACCCAATTTGCTAAATGAACATACACTTTTGCTCAGGGTCTGAACTTTTCTCTCTCTTGGCCAGATGTACCAAGGATCAATGGATATTTGTCCCATAGAAAGCCTTCAGTGGCCATGGTAAAGGTGGAAAGGCCCTTGGTCTAGAGAAAATCTGGGTTGAAAATCCAGGTCACAGTGCAAAATCATTACTTTGATCCCTTCATACTTCCTCAACTAAATGACAGCAATACCTAGTACCATACTTAAATAGTGCTTAATATGTATCCAGCATTGTTCTATATATTTTGTGTTTTAACTCATTTAATTCTCATAATAACCATGGAAGGAAGGTTCTGTAATTGACCGTGCTTTGCAGATGAGAAAACTGAGGCACAGAGAAGTCACTGCCCAATAAGCAACTGAAAGAGTGAGATTCAAACCCAGCTGTCTGGCTCCAGCCCTGCCCTATTAGCCACCATCTCTTACCTCCTCCCTTAGAGTAGCAGTGAGCAGCCAATGCAGAAAGAGACTGGTGTGGGTCCATGGGAAAGACAGTCTGTTTTAGTAGGGTGGGAGAGGTTGCTAAATTCAACACCCGGGGATTCTAGGATGAAAGTTGACTCTGGGGTGGAGCGGGCTTAGCCATGGTCTTATTTAAAGGAGGACAATCACCTGCTGCAAGAAGCCCAGAAGATCAGCGTGGATGGAGAATAGGAGTAGGGGGTGCCCAGGGAAAATGTGCAGCCCAGATAGGTCTATCTGTTCACTTTGGCAGGTTTACTGAGTGCCTGGTGTATGCCAGGCCCCGTTCCACACAACAGAGATCCAGTGCTGAGTAAACAGAGGCCTCCAGCCTTCCTGGAGCTCACAGGGTAGCTGGGAAGAGGGAATGAGAAGAAAGCCCTTGAAGGAATAAGACGATATTGAGAGTGATGAGCTGAATGAAGGAAAGAGCTGAGGGCCTTACAGCTGATGGCCCCTTCTGAGCCAGGGTGGTGGGGAGGCATGTCGGGGGAGGGGCCTCTCACTGGGGAAGGGAAGGGCTGTGGGTGAGAAGCTGGAAGACCAGAGGAACCAGGAAGATGTGGGGCCCGGCAGGGTCCTCTGCTGCCAAGGCCACTGCAGGGATTTCATTCAGATGCTCAGGAGCCCTTGAAAGACTTTAAGTGGGAAATAGACAGAGTCCAATTCACATCTTATGAAAAAGGTCTCAGGCAGGCTGGGAGGAGAACAAGGAACCAATAGGGACACAGAGAAGAGGGTGTGACTCGCATGAAGGCAGGAGAGGGCGGTGGTGCAGACAGGCAGTGGACACAGAGTGGGGAACAGAAAACCAGTCTGTGGTGTGTGTGAGAGATAGATGGACACATGCTCATAACTGTGTCCCCACCACCACTGAGATGCATGTTTCATGGACCACAGAAGGGTTTAAACTGCATGTGACTGACTGATTTGCCAAGCATGACTCTGAAAGAAGAGGGCAAGAAAGGCCACACATGCCCACAGCCAGTGGGAAGGACAGAGGGACACCATGAGCTGCTCTGTCTTCCTGGAAGTGTGGTTCCTGCGCTGCTCTCCAGGTATACCCAGCTCTGAAGGGCAAAAGCCAGAGCCAGATTCTCTCAGGCATTTGTTCGTGAACCTGAACCTAGGGCAGAGATCCAAACAAGAACAATGCATGTTCTGTGGTGAGCCAAGTATAATCCCTATGGAGAGCACTCGCCGGCAGACAGCTTGGTGACTGAGGATGACCTGGGACACAGCCTCCTAAGGAAGACCCTGGGCAGCATACAAGCTCACCACACTGGGGAGAACAGGGGGCTGGCAGGGGCAACACAGCCACCCACAGGGCACAAGGACAAGGGAAGGGGATGTAGGCTCTCAGAGGGGAGAGGGGGACACAAGTTAGGGAGTCACCATCTGTGGTGGTAGAGTCACAGCCAGGGAAAGGGCTGTTAGAATTGGAGAAAACTCACTGTTGGACCTAGAATTCCTAGTACCACGTTTCCTTTTTAATAGATTTTTCCTTTTAAATAAAACCAGTAAAGTCCTAGTAAATTATTCTGCCAACTTCCTAACACTACTCCTTCATTTATTTATTTAGTACGTGGCTATTGACACAATATTCTAAACCAGGACTTCTCAAACTTAACGGGTACATGAATCACCCAGGCATCTGGTGAGATGCAGACTCTGGGTGAGTTGTGGGGGGAGCCTGCGACTCTATATTTTTAATTAGTGCTAGGTGATGTTGATGCTGCTTGAACCACATTTGAGTAGTAAAATAAAATGAATCCATTCACCATTTGAGTATCTACCATACACGAAGCAATGGGTTAAGTGTGAAGAGAGAAGAGAGATACATCAATGAGTAAAATAGAGTGTTGCCTTTAAAGAACAATAGTCTGGATGGGTTGGGAGAGAATGTGACTATGAACATAGAGTCTAAGGCCTACCCCCTTCCAGGCTGCATATTACATTGGAATTACATGCATTGCCCACTTAATGTTCACTATGACCCTGAAATAGAAAGGGCTCTAGCTTACAGAGAAGGAAAACAAGACTAGGAAAACTTAGGTATGTTTACAGGCTCACACAGCCACTGAAAATTGGATTTTGATTCGAATCTGGTGTATGCTGAGGGCATAGATATCTATCTAAACATCCACAACATGGGGTGTTATGAGATATGTGCAAGATGAGACGTACAAACAGTAGGCTGAGGCTTTCAGGGGGTACGGTGGATGGTGACCCCACTATAGACCCACCATAGAAATATGGAACAAATACACTTTTGCTAAATTTAACTGGTTTACCAGAAAACAGTGGCAGTGAGGATTTCATGTTGAAAACATTTTTTTTTTAATGTTGCAGCAAAGAGACAGGTTTCCTTGCTCGTTTGTAAGTTCTCCTTTTATGGGCTGCAATTCCACAGTCCACAAAGCCACACGCCCAGCCAAGAGATCTGGCATCTCTGGCTCATGGCTCCAGATGCGAGCAGACATTTGGTCTGCTACCACCCAGAATGAGGGCCGCCCAGCCTGGGAGCAGTCTCCTCTGAGCAGAGAGCAGAACACAGACTGGACATCCTGGATGGGAGTGGACTCGTCATCCCGCGCTACGCAGCTAAAAACCTGCACACACGGACACACGCTCACCCTCACAAGTGAGGTTTCTTCCACTGTGACTGTCCCTTCTCAGAGCCCCTCGCTCTGTCTTCTCCGCCCACTTACCCACACAGATGGCTCCCTCCCAGGTCCTGCCAGCTACTGCCTGGATTGACCACTAACTCAGAGCCCTTGCGGCAGCATGTCTGGGTTTCAGAAATGACTCCACTTTTTCTGCCGCTGAGTCATTGTTATTGGGCCAAAACCTATGAATGCGACCAAGTCTCCATCCTGAGGGCCACTCCCTGCCCTGCCACATGGGGGGCTCCACCTGAGGCCTCAGAGTGCCTGGATGGTGGCAAAATGTTCCATTTCATATTTGGAAAAGCAAGAATAAAAAGAACCAAGGCAGCCTGTCATTATACACAGGAATACCTGGAAGTCAGGCCTCTCTGAGACCTGTGAGAGGTCTTTAGTCACAGTCTCTGTTTACTCAGAGACATTGCCTGCTTTCTATTTCCTGCACATTGAGCAGTAAACTGAAGCACGTGAATTAAGGAAAGGACTCTCACCAACACTCCTGGAAAGTGGTTCCCAAAAGCCCAGAGCAACTTCATCTCTAAACCTGTTACTATTCCTGATCCTATTCACTTCTAAGGACAGAAAGCACACCAGGCCACAGACTCAAAGGACAGTTTGTTGTTGGGAGTACCTACAGTCTCAATCACCCTTGGCCCCAAGGACAGGGACTCACAGAGCTATTTCTGGACAGTCTCACCCTCCCCCAGGTGCAGATGTCATGTCCTGTCATTAAGTAGATATGAGAGGGACCTGAAGGCAGGAGCATTTCTTTTGCCAAATGTTATGGAGACAATTTCTGGAACCAATGAAATCCCACCTCTTCCACCAGCTGCTCACTAAGGGGTAGCATTCAGTATCCAGGGATGACACTTTAATACAAATTGAGCCCTTGCCATAATGAAACGAGCTGGGTTTTAGGGGTGATTTGTTTAAAAGCCACATCATAAATTAGCTGTCAGTTTTTCTTTCTTCCAGGCCTGGCAGGCTCACCTTTACACTGAATTAATCACATCTGCAACTTGACCTCTCAGCCCCACAGCCTGCTGGAAACAACATGTGCTCAATGACTTCCAGTCAGAGAAGCAAGAACTTAAATCATTCCACATTTTTAATAAATAAGCCAGGAACCATGGGGCGACTCCCATTGACCTGGGTGCTCAACATATTGATCAAATGAAGAGGACAGGGTAGGGTTTGTAACAACCAGATTTGGGGGAACATTTACTAACATTGGCAGGTCCAACTCTAGACAAAACTGATTCATGTTCTTAAGTACAACCAGAATGAGTCTCAGCCCAAAGAAAAGCCCAGAAACATGAATTGACAATCATAGCTTATCTGGGAAGAGGGTGGGAGCAGGGGTAAATGGAAGCAAGAGGAGGGAGAGTATGCAGAACCACCTGCCGGGGATGAGGAGGAGCCAATACATTCTGAAAGGCGATGGGTCTATGGGATTCCTTCCAGTTTCTTGCTTCTCTAGTGCTAACAATATTTTTAAAAAAGAAAGAAAAAGAAATTTGATTGTGAAAAAAAAAAAAAGTAGTTTTGGAGTTCATTGTGACATGGCTTAGGAGTTCATGCTATAAGCAGTCTTGATGAGAAGCACCAGGCTCTGTGCTCACCACTGGAGGCATGATGTTAATGAAGATCAGCTCCCTTCTCAAGGAGCTAGCACTCTTTGATGGGAAACAAAGGTAAGAATTGATCTGATTTTTAAAATATGATGAACAGCTACTACCGTCTGGGCTAGCATCAGGGATCCAATAGGGCAGGGTCTCCTGATTCCCCCTCCAACCCCTGGCCCATGGCAACATAGCAGGAAGTGAGCAGCAAGTGAGCCACTGAAGCTTCATCTGTATTTACCAGCTGCTCTCCATCAATTGCATTACTGCCTGAGCTCCATGGAAAATTTATCTTTCACAAAACCAGTCCCTATGCCAAAAAGTATAGGAGGACTGCTTCTATAGGGAGCAAAATACCCAGCCTCTTCCCCAGTATGCTCACAGTCTAGCAGGGGAGATGGATAGAATATCAGAAAGTGTGACAGGGACTAGGAGTAGGGCCATAGACATCCATAGGAGGATCACCCAGCCTCCAGAGCTCAGGAACATCTTCCCAGAAGAGGGTGTGTTCAGTTTCCCTGAAGAATGGAACAGCAGTTTGGCATATGGGCTGGGGGCCAAGGAAGCCGGGGACAGAGGAGGGACCTGCAATGCTATCTGCAAAAGAACTAGGACACATGAAAACCTGGAGGCAAGAGAATACACTAAGTGAACATACTAAGACTGGAGTACAAAGTGCAGGGGCAGAAGGGGAAGAGATAAATTTGCACAGCTGCAGGACCACCGTATGCAGCACATAACAGGAGCTTCAAGAAAGGTGTGAACAGAGTGCTGGGGGTGCACAGAGAGAAAGCAATGGAACTTATTGAGGGTGGCTGGAGAAGGCTTTGCAAAAATATAAATAAATAACCTTTTAAAGAATAACTAGGCATTTGCCAGAAGAAATGAGAAGACCATTTTAAGGAGAAGAAACAGTCTGTGCAAAGGCACTTTGGCATTTTGAAGATGAGTCTTGTTCTCACACCAGTCCCAGGTGGGATCCAAGATGAAAAATACCTTCCATACCACATTCTGGAGGACTATATCAAGGCTCAAGATCAGGAAGCTTCAAGCTCCAGAAAAGGTAGAGGGAACACTTACTTATATAGACCAGGGTCCTTCCACCCAGAGACCCTCTTACTGAGGACAACTTCTATTTCCAAAATCATCAACATAGCCCAGGCAATTGGCGACACTTTGGGGAGAAAGAAGGAATGATCTCTTCTTTGAGGAGGCTTTTGTAAGCAATGATTGTCTTGTTAATTGTATAGAAAACCACCCAAACAAAGACTTTCAGAAATTATGCCAATGTAATAAGCAACACCTATGTATGGTGCTCCAGGCATTGTATAGCAAATGTGACAAGTATCTTCTCATTTACTTCTCCCATTATCCCCAAAGAAGGATGAGTACTTTTTATTACTTTACAAATGAGAAAGCTGAAGTTAACTACTTCCCCAAAGTCTCAGGATGGTTGGTAGCTGGGACCTGGGAAGGTCCAGGACCTTCCAGGGCCTACATTTCCCACACTCAGTCCTGCTGTTCCCCTAGACAACATAGCCATTCTCCTATATGCCATTGAGGAAAATATCATGGACCACAGGAAGAGAAAGATTACTTCACAAATGTCTGTGTACCTGCCATCTTTGTGGGGTTTACCTAAAATTAAAGCCTCTTTGCTTTCTCTGGCAATGACTGGCAAACCTCCTCAGCTTACTAAAAATAGAGTCACACCTCTTCCATGACCCAGCTGGACCATGTTGCCTGCAAGACCCCTTCATATGCCTTATGTTGTATGATCCCCAGCATCTCCAGTATACCAGCGAGGAATTCAGGATCTGAAGCTAAGTATCTTTTCCAAGGTCTATATGCTTCCAAAGAAATGAAGCCAGCACTCAACCAGGTTGTATATGACTTTAGAAGCTGGGTCTTTCCTAATGCCACACACATATCGTGGCACAGCCGGAGGCGATCGTGCATGGTCCCAGACAGAGACACTTCAGAGGCAGTGAGAGAAAGCTAAGGACCCACTATGCAAGGCCTCTCACAAAGAGCAAATGTGCTTTACAGGGATGCTAACATGTCAATTTTGCCAAACACCAGTTCTTCAGGGGCAAAAAAAGCCTTGGACTATGAATTACCAACACTGAGACAGAGAGGGAACATCTGCAGATGAATGCAATGCTTGCTCTTCTGGGCAAATTTATGCTTACCCTTTCCACTCTGTGATGCCATTGTTGGAAAGGAACCTTCACACTGTGTATTCTTTGTAAGACTACCTTGAAGTATGGAGAGGATGGGCCCCAAGGAATCTGGGACAAAAAAGCGAGATAGTTACTTGGAGCAGGCAGACCAGGGATTGGGGAGGAGAAGTCCATTGGTATAGCCTTGTATGAATGAAAGTGGCATCATATTTCATGACCAACTTTATACTCTCAAGCTTTCTGTAATCCTGTTCAGGGTGGTGAGAGATAATATTAAAGACATGGGGAGGGGAGAAGAAACCCAAGTTCAAGTCCTCATCTTGTCACCATTCTAGGCAAGTCCCCAAAGCCCCTGCTTCCTGCTATCTTTGTCTATAACACAAGGAAGCTGTGTCTGATGTTCTCTAAGATCCTTCTAAGTCAAAAGCATGGATCACGACTTGAGGTCCTTATCTCACCACAAGCTGATAGGGGAGCAGGGGTGGGGACCTCTGGGGGAGCAGCCCAGCAAACCAGGACTATGAAAGTACTGGGAGCATAAAAATAAATCCTTCCCACATCAGAGCCTTGCGCAGGAATGCCTTACAGCCCTGGTCAACAGGTTAATGGGACAAGGGACTGGCCATTTCCACTGTGTCTGCACTCCTACACTCTCACCTATATGTCATCCTTTCCTTCTACTACCAGCTATGCATGCTGGGCTTGCAGGAAAATCAGAAGATGAAGATACTCAGCCCCTTGCTTGTCTCAAGGTGAGGCTGTTCCCAAGAAGGCAGAGAACTAACTTTGGTGTGTAGACCAGATGTGCAAGTCATTGAGAGCAGCAGGTTCTATGGTGAAACAAGACTTTCTCTTACAAGATATGTGATCTTAAGCAAGTGGTTTAACTCCTTTGAGCCCAAGTTCCTGACATATAAGATAATGATGATGGTAATATATTCTGATGATAATATGACCTGATGATAAGTTATCTATCTCACACAGTCATTGTGATCATCCAATTACACACAACACACTAAAGTTGACTAGGTGACTTGAACATGGCTCCAAAGGAGAGTCCAGGGACAATGTGTAGGCATCCAGGTACAGCACCAGGTGCCGCTGTGTGTGTGGAACTCAGCATAAACATTCAATGAGCTATAAAAATAGTCTGCACACTTAGTGGAAGGAAGAGGATTCACTTGTTTCAGGGGGCAGGACCTAGGAAGTAGGTCCATGGGAGAAATCTGGGCCTCAGGCCAGACTAGGGAACTATAGAATCCACCAGGTCACCACCCAGAAGCGTGAGCCCTGGGTGAGGGAGGGGAGTCTGAAGAGGTGCCTCTGCCTGAACTGACTTTTATATAAAACAATTCAGAAACAATCACCAAGAAGCACTTGCAGGTCCCCAAGAGCAGGTGTCATTTCTCGTGCACAGGTGGCATCCTGGCACCCACACAGAGCCAGCACGTCCTGGACACCAATTAAGAATTTGTTGAATAAACAAATGATTAGAATGGAACAGAAATTCCTGTGAGAAAACGAAGTAGGAGGCTGAGAACCCGATATGGCTGGCTGAGCCTCCAGAACAGGGATGTCCCAGAGGTTAGGGGGACCTGGAAAACTAAAGATAACACTTGGAAAGTGCAGACCACAGAGGGGGTTGCTCTGTGAGTCACCTGTCCTTACAACCCAGGACGTGTCTGAGGAGGCAGCTGAGGAATCCAAACCTGTGAGTCAGTGGGTTATCTATGCCACCAAGCCTGAGTCACTGTCCGACCCCGTGGACCTACCCTCATGTGCGAGGGGTGTGTGTTGGTGTGTGTTTATATCTGTGTCAGCAGACGCTGCCAGCCAAGCTGACTCAAGAGTCTTCTCACGTTTTACTCAGCCATGTCCCTGCACTGCCCCATCAAGGGACTCACTGCCCTTGCCAGCCCCAGAGGAAACGCCTTCCAGACAGGAAGCCAGGCCTGCCTGCTGGGGTGCCAGGGGCCAGGAGACTGCTGACTAGCCAGGGCCTATCAGGCATAGGCACCTCAGGGTTCCTCTCACCAAGCATGGATGTTATGAGGGGCACGGCCTCTGATAAGGGGAAGCATGGCGGCCCCTCCAAGCCCTACCAGGAGCTCTCTCCCCTCCTCAAAAGCTTTCCCTTGTCTGCCCCCCACTTCCCCCCGCTGTCACTACTTCTGTGTCAATATCTAAGGGTAGCTGCAGAAAAGGCAGCTTCTTCCCTGGCTGTTGCCATCAATTAGAAAACTCTTGAAGGCTCTGAAGTGGTCCCAATTCCCCACCACCACTCCTAAAAGAATTTCTAGTAAGTCATTCTTCACCACTGGAATCGTTCTTTACATTATTACCAGATTAACCTTCCTCAAATGTGGCTTGTTGCTCAATAACTCCCCTCTCATGCCATATTCAGATCTTGTGAATGTCCTCAGTCCCCCCAAGAATGTCTTTTCCCTAACAATGCCCACGTTGTCACCAGCCAAATGGAAGATGAAAGGGACAACTCCCCAGAGGCCAGGTCTGGAAAATGTGGCCTGGCCACAACTTAGCGATTGAGCCCTCAGCCTATCCTGGGCTGGTCTGAATCTCTTCTTGGGAAATTCTTAACAGAGACTGAGAAATTCCAGTCTCATCCTTCTATAAGTAAGATGTAAAACTAAGGAAAAGTAGGAACCATTTTTTCATGTGATCTGACCAAGAAAGCTCAGAAAGTAGGTCTACAGTGAGGGGAGAATGAAACTGACTTGAGAAGCAGAGGTGGTAGAAAAAATTACCCCTGGGTCCCTTACCGTCCCCAGCCCTCAAGGCTCAGTGCTATCCAAAAAGTTGTTGTTGTTAAGTGCCTTGGAGTCAGGTCTGACTCATAGTGACCCTATGTACATCAGAATGAAATGCTCCCCAACACTGTGCCATGCCCGGCACTTTGTCAGTGCTTCTCTGCTATTCAAAGGGTTTTCAATGGCTAATTGTTTGGGGATCATTCCAGGAGTGGGCTGACAGCTGCTTCTCTGTTTTTGTGGTGCTGGGAATCGAACCCAGGGCCTCAGAGTGCTCATAGCAAGCACTCTACCAACTCAGCTAAACCCTAATCCCACCCAAAAAGTACTTCCCCTGATTTTGATACACAAACATGTGGAGCAATATATGAAATAGTTAAATGTCCATTTGTAATAAAAAATTCAATTAGAAAAATATTTGAAATCACATATATATATAATTACATGATATTTAAGAAATGGCTTTTCCTATACTCACAGTTCATAAAACAGGTTTTTTTCCAAATTGCTCATATTTATGTTTCATAGCAGTGCTGGGGCCTCCCTGGAGCCATCTTTTGAGTTGTCAGACACCATTTTCCAGAGCATTTCAACTTCTTTCCCCATGTCTGTTGTTTGAGATTCTTCATAAGCCTGTCACCAGAAAATTTATCCCAAGCCACAGAGAGGAAGGAAGGAAGGAAGGAAGGAAGGAAGTAAGGAAGGAAGGAAGGAAGGAAAGAAGGAAGGAAGGAGAGAGAAAACTAAGCAACATATAACCTCAGAAATGTTATTTTTTGTTGTTCTTATCGGTTATGATCTAAAAATGATTCTCAAAGGGCTTATCTAGAATTATATCCATCATTTGCAAGTAGAAAGCTTTATTTCCAATGATAATTTCTATCTTTTCCCCTCATAGATTCTACCTAAATACCTCTAAAGTCCCTCAAATTGGCATTGATTTAGGTTCTTTCAGGCTGGGCCTTACCCAAACACTAACCTATTTTTCAAAAAAACTAACAGAGAGTCCCCTATAACACAAGAGCCTTTGTGTGGCCTCAAACATAAGGTTGCTTCTTTGGAATCATTTGGATAAATCCTCACTTATACTCACCCATATCTATTACTGTACCTCAATTAAACTGTACTAGCACCATTTGAGGTATGTATTATTATCTTTACAGATGATATGACCAAGGTCCTCAGGCGATACGCTTGCCTCAGGCCCCACAGTCCACGGTGGAGCCAGCATTAGACATCGACTCCAAAGCACATACACCTTCTGCTGTTGCTGGCAGGGGCGGGGGAGGCACCTGGACAATCCCTTCCTAACTTTTTCCTGAGAAGGTCCTGCTTCCATGAAGAAGAACCATCTAGCTTCTTTTTTCTTATGAGCTAGCAAAGCTCACAGATGATCTTTGAATCAAGCTGAACTATTTAACCTAATTTTACGGAGTGCCTACAATGAGCCAGGATTTCTGCTTTCATTTTATAATTAGAACTTCCAAAATAAGGTAGGTGTGACCCACATAGGAAGAACAAGC
Source organism: Pedetes capensis (assembly GCA_007922755.1). Classification (NCBI taxonomy): domain Eukaryota; kingdom Metazoa; phylum Chordata; class Mammalia; order Rodentia; family Pedetidae; genus Pedetes; species Pedetes capensis. The sequence goes on from VMDO01003173.1 coordinate 68,190, forward strand.
TTAAAATGTCAGAGACACTGGGAACTTGGGTCTTGGGAAAGAGATGGGGCATGACCAGGTGCAACGTGAGAATAATATGCATCTTGGTCCAAAGGTCTGCTGACAAGACTGCTCATAGGGAAGGCAGGAATTAATAGGGGTATTAACCTAGTGACTAGAGTTAACAATATCTAGAAACCTTAGTGATGGATGATTTTTTTTCTTGAGTTGGAATTTGGAGCTTTGCTTTAAATAATTGCCTTGGCACATGAATAACCCCCAAACTCTTCCATCATAGACAAGTAAGATCTCAGCTGGTTTGAGAGAGATTCTGGAAGAATCCATGTGCACTCGTGTTCATATTTTCTCTCTCTCTCTCTCTCTCTCTCTCTCTCTCTCTCTCTCTCTCCCTCCCTCCCTCCCTCCCTCCTTCTCTGTTTTTGGGGTTCCTAGATGTGGAATCCTAGAAGGAAAGGTAAATAGGGGGAGGCAAGAGAAGGAAAAGAGGGACGAATAGACCTTTTCTGGGAGTACTTTTATAATAGCAATAAAAATATTGTTGCTGTTGTTAGGTGCCCTCAAGTCAGGTCTCACTCATAGGAACCTTCATAGGCTTTTCGGTGGCTGATTGTTTCAGGACTGCTTCAGGAGCGGATTGCCATGTCCTTCTCCTGAGCAATAAAAATAGCTAGTATTTATTAAGTATCTATTATAGGCCAGCTGCTGAGCGGTGCTTTACAAAAGTTATTTTATTCTTACAGTTTATTCTTACAGTTATTCTTACAGTTTAAAAGGTGGGCATTATCATCACCCTTTCACAGAGGAAGAAGCCAGGTCACACAGATAGCAAGGGGGCAAAGCCACTAAGTCAGGGCTCAGGCTCTAAATCCCCCATTACACTACTCATATGGCCCAGCTGGGTACCAGGTCTCCGCTGAGCTATGGTTGCATCACCATGGCCTATATCCATTAGCCAGCCAATCTAAACTCCACGGCAGCTTCTGGGGAGGTGGTAGGAGTCCCCAAGATTTGAGATGAGGAGAAAGCATGCCACCACCACCCCCATACGAAAAGGCCCTAGGCTGAAACCCATGCCTCATTTCTGCCATCCTTTGGTCAACCACACCAGTCAAGCCCAGAGCAAGGCTGCCTCCTCTGGCCAGGATCCTAGAATCCTGAGCTCTCAGGAAGGGCCCCAAAGGAAAGTGGACTGTCAAAGTGGGTTCCAAAAGCCCTAGCCCAAATACAAAGGGTGAAGTTGTTCCCCAAAGTCCAGAAACCAAAGAGACTGGGTCCCCCATTCTCCCATTCCCAGAACCCCCAAAAGTCCCCCCAGAAAAGCAGGAAGGAGCCACTGCACAAAAGCATCTTGTTTTGGTTGAACTGAAAATATCCCCTGACCAGCCCAGATCCTGTGGAGACTCAGAGGGCAGAAGGGAGCACCTGGGGAGAACGGCTCACTGCACTGTGGGTGTGATCCCCAGGTGGCTTTCATGGCTGCTGCTGCCTGATTCCTTCTACAATGTGCAGACTTTGTCCCTTTGATCTTTAATATGGCTGCCTGCAAGGGCCAGGATCCTACATTTACAGCTACTTCTATTCTCATTCTATACTGATTATGCCTCCATCCCAAGGTCCTGGACACAGTTCTGAAACCCTGCATTGAGAGCTGTGTCTTCCTACCTTTATCCCATTCCTGCAGGTCATCCTACCCATTCCTGCAGGTCAGGTGCACCCTCAATTCCAGACCACCCACAGTCCCACCTCCTATCATCCAGCAGGCTAGCCTCTTCTTTTGTGACCTTCCTCAGCAGGTCCCGGTGAAGGCACACTTGGCCCTTCTCTTCTCAGGACTTCCCTGCACTGTTGCTTACACCCCTGAAACAAGGACCAAACATTTTGATACTTCAAAACCAGCATTTGGGAAATTGGCTGGAGTTTCTGCTATTTGTTTTTGCTTTGCATCTAGATGTTGGTGTCATGTAAATCCTGCCTGGAAGCCCCACTAGAAGTTGTGTTTTCTACTGCAACTTGGAATAAGTCTCAGCAACTGGAAGAAAAGAGATGCTGCTTGTCCTTTATAAACAAGGCACTTTCTATCACCATGCCTAAGAACAAGACCTGGGGCTCAACCTGTTCAAAGAGATTTAGTTGTGGACATGACACTCTCTTTTTAAAAGACATAGCTACAGAAAAAGAGGTGGAAACAACAGTGTAGAGTCTGCTTGCTGTGTACTGAATGGTGCCCTCAAAGACATCAGATAATAATCCCAGAACTTGTGTTACCTTGTAAAAAGATTCTTTGCAGATGTACTTAAGTTAAAGATGTTGAAATGGAAAGATCATCCTGGTTCATCTGCATGGACAGGTGTCATGACACATATCCATATAAGAAGGAGACAGGGAGAAAGGAAGATCATGTGAGGACAGAGGATGAGAATGGAGTGATGCAGACACAAGCCAAAGATTGCTGGCAGCAGCTGATGGCTGGAAGAGGTGTGGAAGGATTCCCTGTGGAGCCTCTAGAGTGAGTGCAGCCCTGCTGACACCTTGATTTTGGATTTCCAGATTTCCAGAACTGCAAGAGAAAAACTTTCTGTTGTTTTTAAGCAATGAAGTTTGTGGTAGTTTTCTGCAGAAGCCACCAGAAACTAATACACTGCTTATTTCTAGGTACTACCACAGACGAATATTGAGATGGGGCTAAAGGAAGAAACAAGCGCACTAACAGATACAAGATCATCTACACATAGATCCATCTATTGGTGACTGATGTTTGCATCTGACCAGTGTCTATTCAGGTTAAAGTGATCCTGTGCAGCTGAGGGAGGAGAACTCCTCCAGAAGCAGCAATAGGAATCTGGGTGAGGTTGAGGCTCTTCCGTGGAGTCCTGCCAATGACCCCAGGAGGGTCTGAGATCTGTTTTGTCTCAGCCACTCTTCCTTGTGAGTAGCCAGAAGAGATGCAAACACAGGGAAAAATGGCCAATGGGAAACCAGTGTACCACTATGTAATCATCCAACTGAGTTTGGGCCACTGCAGAGTTTCATGGTAAGCTGGGATCACACATGCGGTCAGCTCAATGGCCTACCGGTCTTACCACCTTCTGGCCAGTTTAAAAGACCAAAGAGATGAGCTCCCACAAACCTATGTGTGTTGGCAAGCGTGCCAGCCTGCTGTCCTTCAAATCCTTTCCACTGGTAAATGTGGCTCTGTGTTCAGGATTATGACTAATCTAATCAACAACTCCTTCTCTCCGTCCTAAGAAGGAAAATGTGAATGGAGCTAAGCCCATTTCCCTCCTATGAATAGGGACAAATTGGGGACCATAGCCACCCCAAGACTGTAGACTGAAATTTCTATTTGGCGACATAGATAATGAGAGTGAATTGCCACTTCTGTCCGTTTTGGCTTCCTGCTCTCACATCTACCAGGGAAAAGAGAGATTTAAGCCAACTTTCCTTGGGAACCCACTTGATATCAGGCACTATGTTGGGCACTGGGGACAGAGGGTTAGAAAACAAGCAGATGCAATCTAGGCCCAGAACTTCAGTCTTCACTACTCTGAAACACAGTCCAAGACAGTGCCTCCCAAGCTGAGAGCCTGCCACCATCCAGAACATGACAGTTTTACTTTCCACCCAGTGCCATGCTGATCTAAACACCTGGGAAGTAGGATTCCTGATGAACCGTGTGAAGAGTTTAAGTGAAAATCAGATGAAATTCTTGAAAAGCATAAACTACTATACAAACACAAAGCATTTCTAACGTAATCCAAGTATACCAGAGAATCAGAAAATTGTGGTGCCAAGGTAAAGACCTGTGGCGTTATTAACTGAATTGGTTATCATGTCACAGGCAGGACTTGAGCCCTGAACAGCTGATTAAGACCAACAGAAACCAGCTGACTCTCAGATATTCTTTGGAGGATCAGTCAACACCTCTAGCTTCCTTTGCAGAGGATGTTCTGTATGCTTGTTTGTTTATTTACTTGCTTGTTTGGCACAAGAGGAAAAAACAGTAAAAGGACACTCAGCAGGATTCAAGAAAACCTAAGTCCATGAATAAACAAGCCATATATTTGTTGTTGCTGTTGTTGGTGTTAGGTGCCATCGAGTCAGTGTCCAACTCAAAGGGACCTTATATACAACAGGCGAAACACTATTGTCAACACTTCTCTGCTATGCATAGGGTTTTCAATGGCAGATTGATTGTTGGGAGTGGCTTGCTGGGTCCTTCTCTCAAAAGCTTGCCTTACAAATGGCCCATACGGGGACCTTGGCATTATCAGCACCACACTCTACCCAACTGAGCTGCCAACCATTTATTTAGAAGTGAAGGAAAAGAAGTGAGAGGAAAAGGGGAAAGAAAATGTGCCCCATCACCCAAATGTTTCCAAATATGCAAATGTTTGTCATCAAGTAGAGATAGGAGCTCCCTGAGGGACCCTTAAGGGAGATACTTCCCCCTTTATTTGACAATCATGTCCATGAGAAAATGCTAAAACTACAACTAAATGGAAATCAAAACAATTATTCCAAAATGATAAAATTTGGGGGTTAGGTCTAATTGTCTAATGCTCATAAAAGCAAGTCAATTTTGACTAATTCCATGGGAGGTGGCCCAGAGCTTTCCTGTCCTGGCTCTGTGGTTACCTGGGTGGCTCATATCCAGGGGTACATGTCTTTGTTCTCCTCCTACTTCAGCTCCAGCTCATTACTGACACTCAAGGAGCTTTCCACTCGACCACAACACAGTAGGAAGGACAGCCATGGTTCACACCAAAATGGGAAGGAAAGTGCACCACAGTAAGAGAAACAATAATAGAAAGAAAAAAAAGAGGAAATGACAGATAAAAACAGAGCAGGAACATGTAATTTGAAGAAGAGAGTGGAAACAGGCCACTTTAGAGGTTTGGTTGAACTAAATGAACTGAAGAAAAGGCCAGTGAAGCATTCCCATTTCCCTTGGCTTTAAACCTGGTTACTTATGTCCTCAAGAACAGCCTGTCCAAGAATTCACTTTGACTTTTTACCATCATCCAGTCATTCAAGTGTTCTCAAGCATTCACTTGTGCACTCAGCAATTATTTATGGAACATGCAGGACCTTGGGCTTAGTCCTAAGGAATTTTAGAGGTTGGCATCAACCTGAAGTTAGAATCTTTTAGGGACATGAGACATAGAGGCCAAAATTCATAGCACTAGTGTGGTGTGGGCTGGGGATGTAGCTCAGTGGTAGAGCACTTGTCTGGCATTTGTGAGGCCCTGGGTTCATGCTCAGTGCACACACACACACACACACTACTAGTGTGACCTTTACATAAGCAGACTAGACCTTGATAGTGAATTTTTTAAAATAAACATTCATATAGTGTTTTTAGATTTACAGAAGAATTGGGAACAGCACAAAGAGTTCTCATACCCCTCACATCAAAGGTCACTCTTTGTTAACATCTTACATTATTAGTATGGTAGCTTTGCCATTAATGAATCAATATTGATTAATTATTATTAACTAAAGCCCTTACCTTCTTTATATTTCTTTAGGTTTTACCATATCTCTTTTTTTCTGATCCAGGATCCTATCCAGGATGCCACATGGGATTTAGCTGTCATGTTTCCTTAGGCTCCTCTTGGCTGAGACAAGTAATAACAATGTGCATTTTTAAAACAATGTTATTTATGCTTACACTGTCCTTCCAAATGGTTTAGTGGACCTGTCATTCTCAGTTGCCAAATGAAATCATGAGCTGGTCTCCCATGTTTTTGAATGATTTTCAGATAATATGTTCGACTCAAATACGAAATTACTATGTACAGCACAGTTTAAGAATTGGTCGGGAATTAATAGTGGAGTAGACAGAAGGACCAAGCAGAGAAACTTTGGGACTGAGTGAAGTAGAGAATTGTGGAGGCTTAGATGAGAGAATCTTAAGAAAACAAGGGCAATCAAATCCTGGAGAGAGACTCAGGTACAGGAGGAGGAGAAAGGGCCTTGTCAATTGACTTCAAGTGTAACTGTCAAGAAAATAACTATGTAGAGTAGTGAAAATGTTAAAATCACCAATTTCTGTTCTTTTCTTGAAAAGTTGGATGATAAATATAAGGAGAAATATAAGTTGGTATATTAAATGGTTCACACTTAAGGAAAAGAATTTGTGGTTGGCTAGATGGTATTCAGCTTCTAAAGGGCTCCCAATAACTCCCTCCTAATATATATGTTGTCGTCGTTAGGTGCCATCAAGGCAGTGTCCGACTCAAAGCAACCCTACATAAAACAGATGAAACACTATTGTCAGTGCTTCTCTGCTATTCATAGGGTTTTCAATGGTGGATTGATTTGGGGGAGTGGGTTACCTGGTCCTTCTCCAAAGCCTACAGTATCTGGTATTCCCAGGCAGTCTCCCATCCAAGTACTAACCAGGCCCGACTCTGCTTAACTTCCAAAATCTGACAAGATCAGACGCCACAGTGCTATGGCTGAAGGCTTGATATTTATTGTTGTTGTTGTTGTTAGGTGCCGTCGAGTCGGTATCCGACTCATAGCGACCCTCTGTACAACAGGGGAAACACTATTGTCAGTGCTTCTCTGCTGTGCATAGGGTTTTCAATGGCAGATTGATTTTTGGGAGGGAGTTGCCAGGTCCTTCTCCCAAGCCTGCAGCATCTGGTGTTCCCAGGCAGTCTCCCATCCAGGTACTAACCAGGCCCGGCCCTGCTTAGCTTCCGAGATCTGCCGGGATCGGATTCCACAGGGCTATGGCTGCAGGCTTGATATTTATACCTTTGTTTAATCCCCTCCCTTGTGCATGGGCTGGATCTCATGATTCACTTTTAACAAATCAGATACAGTAAAAGTGATAAGATGTCATTCAGAGATTAGGCTACAGATGATTCATTCATTCTTTCTCCCCCTTTCTCTCTCTCTATCCTCAGTTTACTCATCACATGAAACAAGGTGCTATGTTATAAATTTCCCTGTGGAAAGGCACACATGGCAAGTAACTGAGGGTGACCTGCCAGCAAGGAGCAGAGATCCTCAAACCAATAGCCCACAAGGAACCACGTGCAACCCCTGTCACTCCATTCACTGCAGCCTAAGAGAGACCCTGAGACAGAGGACTCAGTCCACATCCAAAAAGTCTGACCTTCAGCAAATAGAGCATTTATTACGCAGCAAGACCTAGCTCATACAGAATGGGTATTTTTGGTAAAGAAGGCATGCACATGATTCTAGATTCAAGATTTTTGGTGCCTAAGAATTACCTTAGAACCTATCAAAATACAGATTCTGGACACCAGATGGAAAGATTTTTATTTAGTCACAGGGGATTGAGCACTAAGTAGACAGCACTCCTTAGGGAAAGAATGAAGGTTTTGCACTCTGAAATAGTTTAGATAATTCTGATGCATATAGAGGGAGAAAGTGTGTAGGCAGTGAAAACAGAATACCAGAGATGTGGTTCAGAGATGTGGCCTTAATTTCCTAGAGTCAGAAGAAAGAGCAAGAACCAGCAACTGTGAGGAGGTTGGCCTTGAAATTTTGACTTCTTTCTCTGAAATGGGAAAAAATGAACAAATAAAATAGAGGGAAGACACATAGTAGTTTTCAAATTGGAATAAGAAAAAGCCTCAAAGTTCTCAAAAAAAAAAAAAAGACCTGAGTACATGTGCAGAGGCTGAGGAGATGGAACTATTGTTGAAGGTTTCAAAAGAGAGGGAAAGGTTTGGGATAGACTCCTTGCGATAGCTTTGGTGAGTCAGTAATAAATTTTTAAATGATAGTAAAGGCATTGAGAGGGCCTGAGGCTGATGGATGAGCACAATTTGGAAGAAAAATGAAGGAGCCCCTTCTCCTCACCATTCTCGTCCTGTGGGTCCCTGGGAGTGGGAGAAGGAAAGTATGGTGAAGTTGCACAACACAATCCAGGGGAAAGGCAAGCTTCTGATGTGGTAAGGGGCAGAGAGAAGCTTTAGGGAAATGTTAAGGGGAGTCTGCTTTCAATAGAATGAAGGTTCTACTGGGATCAGTGGGAGAATTCCACTGAGAGGTAGCAAGTACCAGTGTCCAGGGAAGGATGGGAGTGGGCTGAATGGAAGGAGAGGAAGGCAGGACCCAATCACAGGGAAGTTGGAGGCAGTTTTCAATAAGCAGAGGAGAGGAAGCTGAAGGTTGAAGATGAACTAGAGGTTCCTGATGGTTACAGGAAGACAGAGAAGATACCACTTCAGTTCATTGAGTTAACCAGCCCCAAACTCTAAGTTAAAAGTTGGTCCACTGTCAGTATCAATATCTACAGCTTCTCTAAGAACACAGGGCTGGCCACCCAAGCCTCCTACCAAGCTGCCTCTGAGAGCTGCTACTATAGGTTTCAGGAAAATGGTGGCACACATCTAGTCTTACATTTAGCCTTTAAAACATCTCCATCTTCTGGTTGTCTTGGTGCACACCTGTAATTCCAGTGACTCAGGATGCAGAGGCAGGAGGATTGCAGGTTTGAGGCCAGAGGCAACCAGCATAGCTTAGTGAGACCCTGTCTCAAGATAAAAAGTAAAAAAGAAGCTGGGAGAGCAGCTCAGTGGCGGATCATTTGCAAAGCATGTGGAAGGCCCTGGGTTCAACCTCCAGTGCTGGAAAAACAAAAACCAAAAAGTTCTCCATTCACTTTGTACAGGAGTTTGCTTTGTATCTAAATTGATATGAGGAAAGATCCCTAGACTAAGAGTTAAGAGACCTGGGTCCTCATCCCAGCCTCAGCCCTGACAAGCTATATGACCTTAAACTCACCTCCCTGACACCATTTGTAAAATGAGGAGTTGAATCACATGATCCCTCAAGTCCCCTCGGCACCAGCATTCTAAGAGCCTGAACACATCAAACTAAGCCAAGTTTGCAGATCATGTGGTTTAGTTCTTGGGAATTTAGTTTTTAAAAAGAAGGAAGTCTCTTATCTGTAACCTCTTGGAAACTTCTATCCATGGATAGAATTCCCTGTAGGAAATGTTTTGAAATAGTGGACATTACCACAAAATGAAATTCTGGGGATTAACTTGCAATAAGGACTGAAAATTCTGGGTGATTTTCCCAAATGAATGAGAAATCTTTCTCCAGTTGGGCACGGAGCATATTGTTTTCTGAAGCATTCTATTTGCATTCAAAGCAAACCTTGGTTGGAAAAAGAACAGAGGCCAGATATCTCACCACTTACTCATAAAGCTGTTAGGGAAGATGGACTGAGAGAAGCTAGTGAATCATGTCTAGATCATTTCATGTCTAAGTTTTCAAATTATCTCCAAGTGTTGCCCCACACATGCCCACGTAGACCTCACCACCAGCACCATGACACAGACTGTGAAAGAACATCAGTCACATCCATGAAGTGAAAGTAGACTTTCTCCTGACAGCCTGTCTCTCTGACAATGCTTTCTATCACCACTGCTTACTTACCTGATGGGCATCCCTGAGGTCATTGCTCCCATCATACTTTATAAATTCAGGATAAACCTAACAGAGATGTCTCAACCCATATCCCCAAATTTTACATGAAAGAAAGAGGGTGAAAAACAGACATGGGAAATTCCTTTCATTCCAAATGCAGGAATTTTGATGATCCTGGCCAGGCACTTGGGGACTCTTAAGTATTCTAACTTCTGCACAATACCATTACTAATAAAAATAAGAACACCCTTTACAATGTGCACTGTAGAGTTTAAATATTTTATCATTGTTTTCAATCACTCAACAAGGATATATTGGGCACTAGGAGCTGAGAAGGAACTTAACATCTAAGTTACGAATTAACTAAAATGCAATGAAACAAATTCTGTAACAGTGATATGTTAAAAAGAGGATGTAATTGAATTCTGCCTCAGGGTAGGGAAGTTGAGGATGGTAAGCCTTAGGTGATGAGTAAGAGCTATCCAAATGATGAATGAAATTTGAAGGGCATTCAAGGCAAACAAAATGGGGAAAATGGTTTTGCATGAGGAGGATTTGGAGCTGTGCCAGTAGTCCAACGGGGCTAAAGCTTAAGGTTCAGTAGAGGACAGAGGAATTGAGAGGTGGAGAGGCCAATTTGGGCCAGCTCATGAAGGCCTTGGATAACATACTGAGGACTATGGCTTTCATTATTTAGATAAAAGGAAGGCAAAGACAACTATGATCATGTTCAATTCCATATTTAGAAAAGTACTTCTGATATCAATGACAAGAACGGATCAGGAGGAACAGGAGGAAGGCAAGGGGTAGCCAAGTTCTACTCTAATACCTCGGGTGAAGGGTGATATATGCACAACATACCACATTTTGCTGTCATTCTTTGTTTTCATTTCCTTCCCCAGCCCCATACAGATAAGCTCCTTATGGATAAATACCATACCTTCTGTACCTTTTGTAACCCAGCCCAGAGCAGAATGCCTAACACAGGGTTGTTGTTGTTAGGTGCCATAGAGTCATGGCTGCTTGTTTCAGGATTGCTTGGGGAGTGGATTGCCACATCCTTCTCCCATTTTTTTGTGGTGCTGGGTATTGAACCCACGTCCTCAGAGAACGCAGAGCACCAACCCTGACACAGGGCAGACATGCTGTAAGAGCTGTTCAGAGGTAAATGAGTAAATGGGGACTTAAGATAGGGCAGAAGCAGTAGGGATGTTAAAGAAAGGCACATTAAAGAAATATTTTCTGATGTTGAATCTAAAGAATTTAGTCTGCTGAAAGGGAGAATTCTGAAGTTTATCAGGTGATTCAGAAGGTCTTTAATGGTTTTTAGGTTTTTTTATTATTTTGTTTGTTTGTTTGTTTGTTTGTTGTTTTTTTAATGCAGGAGGGTGAATAGCTTGAGAGAGAAAAGTAATGAGCAGAGTTAGGTAATGAGCTAGAGGTGCCTGTGGCCAGGGTCCTTGAAATCCAAGAGGCAGCTGGCAGTATGTGCCGGGAGTTCCTAAGAGCTCATTGGATGATTTCTACTGATGGCCATTCACAGAGGTAGGTGAGCCAACTTATTCAAATTTGAGTATTTTGAACATGTGGTGATAAATTTATTTCCAAAGAAAAAAGGACCCCAGAAAATACATAAATAAAAATTGTCCTTGAAAATCCCTGCTTCCTCTCTCCTGAAATGATAGCAAGACAGGAGGAGGAGCCAGGGGTAATCCTCTGCTCTTTGATCTCCAAAGGGGTCACAGCGAACTTCTCAGATCTTTAGAGTCCTGGTGGAAAGGTTCCCTTGAGCAACCTTAGTTGTCCAATCACTAGTTAGGTGACTTAGTGCAAAGCATCCAAACAAAGAATATTCTGGCAAAAAAGAAAAAGAATCCCAATGTTCTGCCCTTCATTTTCTTCCCACTTACTGCCACTTGGGGTTCTCAGGTGGGAGATGCTTTGTTGGAGACATAGAACATGATGCAAACCGGGGCCTTATGGTACCTGGAAAGAGCATTGGAAAAATCTCAAAAAACCGGTTTTAAGATTTTGGTTCCTTCTCCACTACTAATTGGCCCTGTGGCCACAGGCAAGTCAGTTTACCTCAGCTGTGAGGAAGCTCATATGTAAAATGAGCTCAACTAGGTTTTTTCTGTAGCGTGAGTATGCATGTTTATTTTCTTAAACACTTAGCACTGACCTAAATCTTTCCACATGTGTTCCTGAGGTCTGGTCCCCACTAACTCAGGGACTCAAGATGGAACCAGATGACCCTGAATGAAGCAGTGCTTGCCTGGGCACTTCATCTTTTGTCTCTTGGTAGATCACAAGGGCCACCATCAGAGTCAAAAAGATGTACCTTCTAGTACCTCTCCTGACACAAATTTTAGTGCCTGGAAATGAGGTGCTGTCTTAACAAAAGCCTGAAATTCAGAAGTAGAATAGGAAGCAGGCACTGGGCAGAGAATGGAATGGCTGTAAGCACTTTAAGAATAACAATGAAAGCCTGAATTACCTGGGACAGACTGTAAAGAAAAGCAGATCTTGAGGTTACTAGTGAAGTCTTAAGGAAAGCAAGGGAAATCTTATTGGAAATTTGAAGAGAAGAAAGAGATCTTTGTTATGCCATGGTAGAAAATTTAGCAACACTGTGGTAATGTGAAAGACAAAACATGTACTAAATATCTTGGGTAACTTAGCTAAGAAGATTTCCAGCCAGAGTCTCTAAGGTGTCATCTGATTTCTTGTTGCTACTTGTAGTAAAATGTAAGAGAGAGGAGCTAAAGAAAGCATTGTTAAACCAAAAGACAGGGCTTGTTTCATTTTGAAGATTCTGAGGCTCTCTACATAGCAAACAATACTAAAATTGAGAAATTGCTCCCAAGCAAAGATCAAATCCAAGCACCCTCAGGAAATAATGTTCTAAAGGTAAAGCCAAAGGTATATCTATAAAGTACTCTAAGACCTCAGAAGGCTGGGATTTAGCTCAGTTGGTAGAGCACTGTGCTGCAGTCTCTGAGGTCCGAAGTTCAATTCCCAGCACCGCAAAAATGGGAGAAGGACCGGGCAATCCACTCCCAAGGCAATCCTGAAACAGTCAGCCATTGAAAACCCTATGCGGGTCACTATGAGTCGGATACCAACTCGATGGCACCTAATAACAACACAAGACCTCAGAAAGTTAAAATGTGGGTCTTCTTCATGTGCATTAAGTCAGACAAAAGGGCCTTTACAGAATTTAAATGTTTGCATCACAGCATCTGTAAATAAAATAATAAAGGTTCTAAAATGCTTAAAGGCATTGTCCCTCAGCCATCTCACCAGAAGCCCTACATAAGAGAATTTATCTCAAAGAGATTTATAGGTGTGGATATTTCTGAAGGAGCAAACCTGGATAAGATTCATAGGAGAACCAAGAAGGTTTTAAGAGAATTGTATCACCAGAATACTTCTAACATGGACTGAAAATGACAGAGACAGTATAAAATGAACAAAGGCCTTCAACTCCCAAACTTCCCAAACTACTCAGCTGAAAACACATGATACCTTGTATGAAAAAGAAAGGATGAGTCAGAAGGTGAAACAAAAGCGTAGAGAGCTATGGAGAGTCATCTCCAGGGAGGAGTGGGACTGAGTCTTAACCAAGGAAATTACAATATTTGTCACGGCCTCATTTTGGAATCACTATGAGCTAGTGATTTATTTGTGCCTCTGTTTGTCCTCTTTTTAAAGCATTTTTATTAGTAATTTTTAAGGTACAATTTAATGGGTCTCATTATAACATTTCCATACATGCATTTCATTGTACATTGCTCATATTTACTTCCCCCTTACCCTCTCATGACCCTCCTCCCCTACCCCCTCCCTCCCCACCAATGGTCTCCTTTCTACTTGCATGTCTTTTTTTTGAGTATATCTATATATCTATATCTATATATCTATATATGTCTAGATAGATAGATAGATAGATAGATAGATAGATAGATAGATAGATATTTCCATTAGGGCAACATATGTGATTTTTTTCCCCATTACCCTTTCTTCTTGCCTCCTTCCCCTTTAGTCCATTATCTTTCCCTATTAAAATGCTACCTGCCTTCATGATCTGTATGTTTTAATAATAAATATATATTGAAGTCTAACATCCACATAAAAGAGAAAACATGAGATGTTTATCTTTCTGGATCTGGTTTAGTTCACTTAAAATGATGATCTTTAGTCCCATCCATTTTCCAGCAAATGGCATAATTTTGTCCTTCTTTATGGCTGAATAAAACTCCATGGCGTATATATACCACAATTTCCTTATCCACTCATCTGTTGATGGACACCTACGTTGATTCTGTATTTTGGCTATTGTGAATAATGCCACAATAAACATGGATGAGCAGGTATCTCTATGGTATATTGACTTGTATTCCTTTTAGATATATACCACATGGTATATATACCAAGTGGTGAAGTGGTATATATACCAAGTGGTGAAGTGGTATATATACCACATGGTATATATACCAAGTGGTGACCAAATGGTGAAGTGGTATATATACAACGTGGTATATATACCAAATGGTGAAGTGGTATACATACCAAGTGGTGAAGTGGTATATATACCATGTGGTATATATACCAAGTGGTGAAGTGGTATATATACCACATGGTATATATACCAAGTGGTGAAGTGATATATATACCATGTGGTATATATCCAAAAGGAATACAAGTCAATATACCATAGAGATACCTGCTCATCCATGTTTATTGCGGCATTATTCACAATAGCCAAAATACAGAATCAACCTAGGTGTCCGTCAACAGATGAGTGGATAAGGAAATTGTGGTATATATACACCATGGAGTTTTATTCAGCCATAAAGAAGGACAAAATTATGCCATTTGCTGGAAAATGGATGGAACTAAAGAGGAACTAAAATGGATATATACCAAGTGGTATATATTCAAAGTGGTATATACCGGAAGTGGTATAGCCAGATCATATGGCAGTTCTATTTTGAGTTTTGGGGGGTAACTCCATACTGATTTCCATAGTGGCTGCACCAATGTGCATTCCCACCAGCAGTGTATAAATGTTCCTCTCTTCTGGCATTCTTGCCAGCATTTGTTGATTTTTGTTTTGTTGATAGTTTTGTTTTGTTGATATTAGCCATTCTGACTGGAGTGAGATGGTATCTCAGTGTAGTTTTGATTTGCATTTCCTTGATGACTAAGGGTGTTGAACATTTTTTTTATATGATTGTTGGCCATTTGTATTTCTTCTTTTAAGAAATCTCTGTTCAGTTCTTTTGCCCATTGTTTGATTGGATACTTTGCTTTGGTGTTTAATTTTTTGATCTCTTTATATATTCTAGATATTAATCCCCTATATGATGTATAGCTGGCAAAGATTTTCTCCCATTCTGTAGATTGTCTCTTCATTCTGATAATTATGTCCTTTGCTATGCAAAAGCTTTTTAATTTCATGTATTCCCATTTGCCAATTCTTGCTATTGTTTCCTGGGCTTTGGGGGTCCTAGTCAGAAAGTCCTACCTATGCCTATATCTTGAAGTATTTTCCCTATATTTTCCTCTGGCAGTTTCAAATTTTCAGGTTTTACACTAAGGTCTTTGATCCATTTTGAACTGATTCTTGTACCAGATGAGAGAGGGGGATCTAATTTCAGTCTTCTGCATTAGGATATTCAGTTTTCCCAGCACCATTTGTTGAAAAGGGTGTCTTTTCTCCAACTTATATTTTTGGCGCCTTTGTCAAATATTAGGTGGCTGTAGTTGCATGTATTTACTTCTGGACCTCTATTCTGTTCCATTTGTCCATATGTCTGTTTTTGTGCCAGTACCAAGCAGTTTTTGTTACTATAGCTTTGTAGTATAATTTTAAATCTGGAATTGTGATGCTCCCTGCATTGTTCTTTCTGCTCAGGATTGCTTTAGCAATTCAGGATCTTTTGTGCTTCTAAATGAATTTTTGGATTGTCTTCTCTATTTTGGAGTAGAAAGTCATTGGGAGTTTGATGGACATTGCATTAAATGTATAGATTGCTTTCAGTAGTGTAGCCATTTTCACAATATTAATTCTTCTAATCTAGGAGCATGGGAGATCTTTCCACCTTCTAGTGGAATCTTTCTTTAGTGCTTTAAAGTTTTCATTGTAGAAGTCTTTCACCTCCTTGGTTAGGTTTATTGCCAGGTATTTCATTTGTTTTGAAGCTATTGTGAATGGGATTGTTTTCCTGGTTTCTTTATCCACCTGTTCATTTATTGGTATAAATAAATGCTACTGATTTTTGTATGTTAGTATTTTATCATGCTACTTTGCTGAAAGTGTTTACCAGCTCTAAGAGTTTTCTGGTGGAGTCTTTTGGGTCTTTTGAGTATAGGAGCATGTCATCTGCAAATAGGGATAGTTTAACTGTTTTCCTCTCCTATTTGGGTCTCTTCTATTTTTTTCTCTTACCTTATTGTTGTGGCTAATAGTTCAATTACTACATTGAATAGCAGTGGAGACAGTGAAAACTTTGTCTTGTTCTTGATTTTAGGGGAAATTATTTCAGTTTTTCCCAATTTAGTATGATGTTGGCAGTGGGTTTTTCATATATTGCCTTTTTATTTTGTTGAGGTATGTTCCTTCAATTCCTAGTTTCTTCAAGGTTTTTATCAGAAAAGGATGTAGGATTTTGTCAAAGGCCTTTTCTGCATCTATTGATAGGATCATGTGGTTTCTGCTTCTGAGTCTATTTACATGTTGTATTAGGGTATATTGAACCAGCCTTGCATCCCTAGGATGAAACTAACTTGATCATAATGTATGAACTTTTTAATATGTTGTTGAAGTCGATTTGCAAGTATTTTATTAAGGATTTTTGCATCTAAGTTCATTAGGGATACTGGTCTGTTGTTTTCCTTTTCTGATGTATCATTTTCTGTCTTGCTATCAGGGTAATACTGACTTCACAGAATGAGTATGGTAGTGTTCTTTCCATTTGTATTTTGTGAAATATGTTGAGGTGCATTGGTGTTAATTCTTCTTTAAACGTTTTGTAGAATTTAACAGTGAATCCCTCTGGTCCTGGGCTTTTCTTTGTTAAGAGAATCTTTATTACTGCTTTGATCTTGCTGCTCATTATAGGTTTGTTTAAGTTGTTTATATCCTCCTGAGTTAGTTTTGGCAGGTCATATGTGCCTAGGAATTTATCCAGCCCATCTAAGTTTCCCAGTTTTTTGAAATGTAATTTTTCAAAGTATTCTCCGGATTTCATTGGAATCTGTTGTAATGTTCCTTTTTTCATCTCTAATTTTCTTAATTTGAGTCTTCTCTCTCTTTCCTTTGGTTAGTTTTGTTAAGGGGTTGTCAATCTTGTTTATCTTTTCAAAGAACTAGCTCTTTGTTTCATCAATTCTTTTTATTGCTCTTTTAGTCTCCATTTCAATTTCTGCTCTGATCTTTACTATTTCTTTCCATCTACTGGTTTGGGATTTGTTTGTTCTTCTTTTTCTAAGAGAATGAGGTGCATCATTAAGTTATTTGTTTGAGCTTGCTCTAATTTTTTAATGTAGGCACTCATCACTATAAATTTCCCTCTTAACATTGCCTTTGCTGTATCCCAAATGTCCTGGTGTGTTGTGTTTTAACTTTCATTTTCATTTGACTCTAGGAATTTTAATTTCCTCTCTGATTTCTTCAAGTAACCATTGGTCATTTAAGAGTGTATTATTCATTTTCCACATATTTATACAGGATCTCTTGCTGTTCATTTCTAGTATTATTCCATTATGGTCTGATAAGATATATGAAATTATTTTTATTTGTCTGTATTTGTTAAGACTTGATTTATGGCCTAAAATGTGATCTATTTTAGAGAACATTCCATGCACTACCGTGAAGAGTGTGTATGCTGTAACTTTTAAGTGAAATCCTCTATATATGTCTATTAAATCAATTTGATCTATTGTGGTGTTTAACTTTGAAATTTCTTCATTGATTTAGTGTCTGGATCTTCTATCTATTGATGACAATGGGGTATTAAAGTCACCCAATATTATTGTACCTATACCTATCTGTCTCTTTAAGTCCAGTAGCATTTTTTAAATGGAGTTGGGTGCACTGATGTTTGATGCATCTATGTTTACAATTGTTATACCTTCTTGGTCAATTGCCCTTTTTATTAATATGTAGTGACCTTCTTTGTCTCTTCAGACTAGTTTTGCCTTGAAATCTACTTTGTCTGATATAAAGATGGCTACTCTTTTTTGTTTGTTGTTTGTTTGTTTGTTTTGACTTCCAGTTGCATGGTATATCAATTTCCATGCTCTCACCTTCCATCTGTGGGTGTTCTTGCCAGTGAGATGTGTTTCTTGCAGACAACAAATTGTTGGATCTTGTTTTTTAATCCAGTCAACTAAGCTATGTCTTTTAATTGGAGAGTTAAGACCAGTTATATTTAGGGTTATTATTGAGAAAGGTTTACTTGTTTTTTGGTTGGGTTTTTCCCTGCTTGGTTCATAAACTATTCATCTTTTTCTTTCTCCCTTATTTATATTCTAGGTCTATTGAGTTTTTGAGTTAGACATGATTAATTCTTTCCTAGTTCTCTTTATTTTGTCTGGTCTTCCCATGGAGTTTATTCTTTCCTGTGTTCTCATAGTGAAAACTGTTTTTCTTCCTCCTTTGTGTGTAAGATTCCTTTAAGTGTCTTCTACAGTGCTGGTTTTGTGGTCATGTATTGTTTTAGTGTGTGCTTGTCATGGAATATCTTTATTTCTCCATCCATTTTAAATAACAACTTTGCCAGATATAATAATCTCAGTTAGCAATTATTTATTCTCAGAGCTTGAATTACACCTTTCCATCATTTCCTAGAATTTAGGGTTCACGCTCAGAAGTCTGATGTAATACTGATGGGTTTTCCTTTGTAAGTGACTTGGTATTTTTCTCTTGAAGCTTTTAATATTCTTTGTTCTTTAATGTTGGCATTTTAACTATGTGTCATGAGGATGTTCTTTTCTGGTCACGTCTGGTGTTCTAAATGCCTCTTGTGGTTGAATGTCCACTCCTTTCCCCAGATTTGGGAAATTTTCTGCTACATTTTCATTGAGTTAATTTTATATGCCTTTTGTTTTTATCTCAGCCTCTTCTTCTACCTATGGATTCTTGGGTTTAGTCTCCTGATCATGTGCCAAAGTTCTTGAAAATTGTCATCATGTTCTTTAAATTTTTTTCTTTGCTGGTATCTGAATGTAGTATTTCCTCATCTATATCTTCCATCGCTGATATTCTATCTTTTGCTTCATCAAGTCTACTAGCGATGCTTTCCACTGTGTTTTTTATTTGGTTTATTGAGTTCTTCATTTCCAACATTTCTGTTTGTTTTTTTAATCTCAATTTCTTTGCTGAATTTCTCATCCATTTTGCTGACTTTGTCTTCTATATTGTTGACTTTCTGACCTAAGTACTGTATTGATTTTCCAACTTCCTTCATTTGTTTCTGTGTGTCCTCTTTGAAGTCATTGATCATTTTTATAAGTAAACTTAAATTCTTTGTCTCACATTTCCATTGTTTCAGTATCTTTGGATTCAGTGGTTAAAGAATCATGGTCTCTTAGAGGAGATGTGTTGCCTTGCTTTTTCATGTTTCTTGTGTTTCTGAATTGTGATTTGTGCATCTGTAGGGGTAGATATCCCTTCCTGTTTTATTTGGGGGTCTTCTTAGCAAGCATTATTTTTCTTGAGATCACACTCTCCATTTCCAGTCCCAGAAAAGAAGACACACCACTATAACAGTTACAATACCCAACCAAGCCAGATATAGAAACACATTTGAAATCACTTAATGACAACTGCTGCACCACCAAAGCCTGTATAACAGAGAATGGCAATGATTATATTGAAAATCGCAATAATTATATTGAATAATCTATGAGGTTACAAAATACTTAAGTTGAAGGTATAAATAGTATTTTCTTGAACTATGAAGGAGGGGCAGGAAAAGGGGAGACAAGAGGATGCCTCAAGGGTGAAGTAAAAGAAAGGAAAAAGACTATAGAAAGGAAATTGTTAGAAAGAGGAAGAAAAAGGAGCTAAAGATAAAAAGAAATGAATGCAGGATAAAGAAAATGATATATAACAGAATTAGGTAAACATAAGCAGAGAAATAAGAAGTAGCAAGCCTAAAAGAGTTAAAGTATAGTAAATAGAAAAAGAGGGATACAGAAAAAGGCAAGGAGGCTGAAAAAGATAGGAAAAGAACTAAAGATGAAAAAAGAGATTACATTAGAAAAAAGGAAATTGAGGAAATGAAAGTTAACAATGAAAAGATGGTAAATATAAAACAAAAACAAAAAACAAAAACAAAACAAACAAAAAAGAGAGGGATACCCTTAAAACTCATATCTCTAGGAGCTGAGGCAGAGGATCTTGAGCCCTAGATGGGAGGCAACCTGTGCAATTCAATGTTATCTTGTTCAAAATAAGAAAAAGTCTGAGGATACTATACCATGGCACTGCAATTACCCTAGTACAGCTAGAAGGAAAAAAAGATTTAAAAAAAGAAAGAAAGAAAGAAAAGAAAATCTCCAGAGCTTCAAAAAAGAAAGAAAAAAAGAAAATGTACTGCAGGAGCTTCTTTTTGTGGCCTCTAATGTTGGAGTCTTAGGTGGGGGGGGAGGTCATTTAAGGATGGAGTCTTTTTAGATTACCACAGCTCAGAGTTGATAGTCTCAGTAGTTCCCCTAAGGAAATGGAATCATCTCCTCTCCCAGTGGCTGGGACCTGCTTCTGGGCAACTTTCCAAGCCTCTTGCTTCCTGAATCTCTCAGTGTCCTATCTCTCCGTTAACTGTAACTACCTGCTACAAGTGTGTAGCATGCTGGGGCTGGGGATAGTCCCCCTAGGCTCTTTATGGCTGATAATTCTTTGTTTTCAGGCCTCCTGTTTAGCTCAGTCTCACATAATTGGTTCCCTCTTAAGATGGTGCTGGTTAAAAGCCTTCTGAGGTGTGGAGCATGGGAAAGAGAGTCGCTTATCCAAAGTTGAATCCCTCAGACAGGGAAAGCCACTGTCTCAGCTAATCCCTGGAAGAGTTCAAGGGCTTCAAGGACTTTGGGCTCATCCTGGGGGACTGCAAGCCTGATGTCCAAGGCTGTCTGGCTGATCTTTCTAGATAAGGGCTCCATTTCCCCTCTCTCACTGGAAGCTGTGGCTAGAGATGTGTCCTGATCAGTCATTTTCGCTATTCAGCTCTGTTCTGCTGTCTGGGACCAACCAGGAGTCTCCTTTGTGGTTTCTGTGCTCCCCATAACTTCTTTCTATGGAAGCGGTTCCATTCCATTCTATTGTAACTCCTTTGTATTACCATGTCATGCAGAGGCTGCCTTCAACCCACCATCTTGAATTGGAAGTCATTTCTCCCTTGTTTAACAGCAGTATTTATTTTGGTTGTCCCCTACCTATGCTACCATCATATGTTAGGTATACAGAGGAATTATATTCATGGAGCTATTCCTGAATATTTAGGCCTGATTTGGAAAATGTGACTGTGACCTTTGAGCTGATTTTATCCTGGGATGAAATTTTGTGAGCCTTGGGATGGGATGTGTGTGTTTTGCATGGGTGAGGGATATGAATTATTGAGAGCATGAGGATAGACTATAGTAACCACATTCCAAGGTGTTATAGAATGAGTCCCACTTCTTGGCACTCACATCTTTGTGTAGTCCCCTTCCATATGTACCAAGGTGTGCCTATGTGACCAATGGTATATGACAGATGTAACAGCAAACCACTTCTGAGATTAGGTTATACTGCAACCTCTGTCTTGGGTCCTCTCTCTTTCTCAGATTCTTCTCTCAAGGGAAATTCAGCTGCCATGCCATGTACAACTTTATAGACAGGTCTACATTATAAGGAACTGAAGCCTCCTGCCAACAACCACATAGATGACCTTGAAAAATATCCTTCAGCCACTCCTGAGTCTATGAATTACTGCTGCCTTGACCAATAGTTGACTTCAACTTCTGAAATACTCTGAGCCATAATTACATAGCTAAGTCATTCCCGGATTCCTGACCCTCAGAAACCGAGATTATAAATGGTTATCTAGAGTGGTGATGCACAGCTATAATCCAAGCACTCACCATTCAGGAGGCTGAGGAAGGATAACAAGTTCAAAGCCAGCCTGGACTACATAATGCGTTCCAGCCCAATCTGGACTATAGAGCAAGACCTTGCCTCAAACATAAAAAATTAAATTAAGATAAAAATTTTAAAAAGAAATTATCTTTCAATCTGTTGAATGTAGGAGATGATTTGTTACACAGCCATATCTAATAAATGAATAAACAAGGTTAATATATTTAAAAATCTGGTGTAAAACAAAGGAAAATGAAGTTTTAGAATATAATTTACAGTGGCATCAAAAGCATAACATACTCACGGATAAGTCTGAAGATATATATGCAAGAGTTTCACATGAAAAACAATCATACGTTGCTGAAAGTAACAGAGTTCTAAATAAATGGAACAATATGCCATATTCAATATTTGAAAGACTCAATATTTTTTAAATTTTTCTCCATTGCCATATATATTCAACAAAATCTCCATAAAAATCATTTTAATAATTTGGAAGCTAATTCTAAAATCTATCTAGAAATATTATTACTCAAAATAATTTTTAAAAAGAGCAAACTTATAGAAATTACTCTACCTTATTGCAAGACCTATTATAAAGCTACTATAATAAAGATAGGTAAATAGGCCAGTAGAATAAACAGAATCTAAAAACAGACTCATACCTGTATGATCAACTAATGTCTTACCAAAATGTCAAACCAAATGAGTGAGGAAAAGATAATCTTTTTGACAAATAATATTGGAAAAACTCCCCATCATATCTGGGGCACAAAAACCTAAAATTAGTCATAGACAGGTCATATACTTAAATGTGAAAGGTTAAACTATAAAGTTTCTGGAAGACAATCTAGAAGAAATCTTTGCAATCTTTGTGTATGTAACAGCTTCTTAAGACCCAGTAACTCTTAAGACAAAACTTGAACATTTTAGCAAAATTTGAAATTTCTGCTCATCAAAAGGTATGGTGAAAAAATGAAAAGCACAACAGAGACAGGAAGAAAATATTCACAATACCCAGCAAAGGACATTTTAAGAATATATTTTCAGTACACTTACAAATCAACAATATAAACTATCCATTTTTCTTTAAATGGACAAAAGATTTGAACATATAATTGACAAATGATAATACATAAATAACAGTAAATACAGGAAAAGACGGGGCTGAGGGTTAGCTCAGTTGGTAAAATGCCATGCTATACTCTCTGAGGACCTAGGTTCAATACTCAGTACCACAAAAAAACAGGAGAAGGATGTGGCAAATCCACTCCTGAAGCAATCCCAAAACAATCAGCCATTGAAAACCCCATCAGGGTTTCGATGAGTTGGGCTCATTCAATGGCACTTAACAACAATAACAATAAACAGGAGAGGATGCTCAGGATCATTAGTCATCAGAGAAAGACAATTTAAAACACAATAAGAGCCAGGCACAGTGGTGTATGCCTGTAATCCCAGCAACTCTGGAGGCAGAGGCAGGAGAATCGCAAGTTTGAGAGCAGAGGCAGACTGCATAATTTAGTGAGATCCTGTCTCAAAAAGTGAAAAAATGGGCTGAGGGTACAGCTCAATGGTATAGCATGCAAGCATGAGGCCCTGGGTTCAAACCCAGTAAAATAAAAACAAAAATAAAAAAATAAAAAACAAAACACAATAAGATTCCACTACATCCACTGTGAGCCTGCAGCCGTAGCCCTGTGGCATCTGATCCCATCAGATCTCGGAAGCTAAGCAGGGTCGGGCCTGGTTAGTACTTGGATAGGAGACCACCAGGGAACACCAGATACGGTAGGCTTGGGAGAAGGACCTGGCAACCCCCTCCCAAAAATCAATCTGCCATTGAAAACCCTATGAATAGCAGAGAAGCACTGACAATAGTGTTTCACCTGTTGTATACAGGGTCGCTGTGAGTCGGATACCGACTCGACGGCACCTAACAACAACAACGACATCCACTGCACCCACTGAAGTGACTAAAATTAAAAAGAATGCCAGTACCATTGACACTAGTGAGAATGTGTAATAGGTGGAACTCCAAACATTGTTGGTGAGAGTATCAAGTTATATATCCACTTTGAAACTTAAGTCAGGTATTTTCTGACAAATATAAACATACCCTCTGACTAAGTCATTCTGTTTCTAGGAATTTCTCTGAGAGAAATGAAGACATATGTCTACACAAACACTTATGCAAGAATATTCAGAGATGCTTTATTCATAATAGCCCCAAACTAGAAACAAATCAAATTTTCATTAACAAGAAAATGGAAAGACAAATGTGGTGTGTTCATATAATTAAATATGATTCAGTAATATAAAAGAGAAAAACAACTGCTACACACAACAGTATATATGGACTTTGAAATAAATGCTGAGAGGGAGAACCAGACACAATGGAATCCATACTGTGTGATTTTATTTATATGACATTTTCCATAAGCAGAACTGATTTGTGGTGAAAGAAATCAGAGCAACAGAAGCTTAGTAACCTCTGATGGGTATCTGACTAAAAGAGAAATGATATCTCTCAGGAACGATGGAAATGTTCTATATCTTGGGTTATATTGCTATTTATTATGGTCAAAATATATCAAATGTACAATGAAGTCTATGCATTTTACTATTTATAAACTATACCTCAATTTAAAAACCATTAACAATACCAAATACCTACATACTATTCTAAAAAAAAATTCAAGACTTACACAGACAAAAATATAAATCATTATTGAGATAAATTGAAGAAAACCTAAATAAATGGAAGAATATTCAATGCTCATGGCCCTGGAAAAACAAATGTTAAAGCCATCAATTCTCTACATAAGAATAAATTCAACACAGTTACAATAAAAATTTCAGTAGAATTTTTGATGGAACTTTTTAAAGTTTTTTTAAAGGTAATTATAAAATATGTATGGAAACATGAGAGCCAAGGATAGCAAAGACACTTGACAAAGCCAAACACAGAAAACTTTTCCCCAAATATCAAATGTATTAGAAAACCAAAAAGTAAGTTGACTGAAATTTTGCAAGGATAAACAGACTAATGGAACAAAATAGCATTTCTAGAAACTCACACATACAGAGATACTTGATTTGTGGCAAAGGTGATACTGAAGAGCAGTGGAAAATGTGTATTTTTAATATTAGATGCAACATTAATTAAATATTCATATAAAAATAAACAACTCTGTTACACTAAACACAAAAAACAATTTCAAAAAGAATATAACTTTAAATTTGAAAGGTAAAATATTTTCGACATTGACATAAGACTATTTTCATGACCATGAGGAAGGATATATTTCTTAAACAGTAAGCAAAAATTCCTCAATTGTAACAAAAAAAGTAATGAAACAGAATATATCAAAAGCAAGAACTTTTGTTTGCCAAAAGACATAATTAAGAGAGTACAAAGGCAAATCATAAAGTGGGAGAAAATATTGGCAATTTATGTTAGTAACAAAGAATTTACATTCAGAATATATAAAGAGAACCTGCAAATCAATAAGAAAAAGCTCTATTCGAGAGTATAAAGGCAATTTGGATAGGTACTTTATAAAGTCCTATGGTTTGAATGTATGCATCCCTCCCACACACACAAAAAAAAATTTACATGTTAGAACCTAAGACTCAATGAGGTAGTATTAAGAGGTCTTCAGAAGGTCATTAAGTCACGAGGATTTGGCTCTCATGAATGAGATTAGTACCCTTACAAAAAGGCTCAAGGGAACTACCTGGCCCCTTTTGCCTTTCTGTCTCTTCCACAGTGTGAGGACATAATAAAGCACCACCTCGGAAGCCAAAACTGAGCTTTCACCAAACATTGAAACTGCCAATACCTTGATCTTGGACTTCCCAATGTCTAGAACTGTGAGATCAATAAATCTCTATTATTTATAAATTATCTAGTCTGAGGAACAGCAGGAAGAGACTAAGCCACAAAGGGTAATACACAAAAGTTCCATAAGTAGGAAAATTTATTCAACGTCTTTCATGACTAAGGAGATGCAAAATAAAATCCTAATAAGAGCCAAGCACAATGGTGGATGCCTATAATCCCAGCAACTCAGGAGGCAGAGGCAGGAGGATAAGGAGTTCAAGGTGAGAGGCAGTCTGCATAACTTAGTGAGACACTGTCTCAAGATTTAAAAAACTAAAAAAGGGTGTAGTTCGGGGGTAGACTGCTCTTGCAAAACATGCACAAGGCCCTGGGTTCAGCTCCCGAGTATGGGAAAAACATAAATAAATAAAAAATAATGAGATAGCTAGCTCTACATTTCCAACAGTGTGGCTAAAATTAAAAGGACTAAAAATAATTGGTATCGGTAAGCATTTGGAGCAACAGAATCTCTTATATGTTGCTGGTGGTGGCAGAAATTGGTACTCCACTTTGGAAAATAGTTTGACATTAAGTACTAAAGATGAAGGTACTCATATCCTATAACCCAGGCATGTACCCAATGGAAATGCATCCATGTTAGTACTAAAAGACCTCATCAAAAATGTTCACAGTGACTTTAATTATGTAGCTAAAACTAAAAACAACCCAAATGTCTCATCAACTATAAAATGTATAAACATATTATGGGCAGGATGCAGTGGCACACACCTGTAATCCCAGCAACTTGAGAGGTGGAGGCCCAAAGCAAGTTCAAGACCAAAAGCAACCTGAGTTACTTAGTAAGACCTGGTCTCAAAATAAACAGTGAAAAATGGGCTGGGAGTGCATCTCAGTGGTAGAGTGCTTGCAAAGCATGTGTGAGACCCTGGGTTCAATGCCTTAAAAAATAATAATAATAAAGTAGAATAAATTATGGTATACATATCAATGGAATACTACAAGCAATGAAAATATATAAGCCACATATAACAACATAAAAGGGAGAAATCACACACAAAAGGAAAAATACTGTATGGTTCTAGTTAGATAAAATTCAAAACAAAGCAAAACTATACTGTAGTGCTGTTATTGTGAGAAATCAGCTAATGTTTGACTTTGAGGAATTTTCTACTTTGGAGAGAGAGGGGAGGGCATGGGAGAGGCTTCTGGAGTGCTGACTGCTCTCTTTCTTTACCTGGGTAGAGGTTACATGGATATTTTCTTGATCATAATTTATTGAAAACATTTATTTTTGTGATGAATATTTTTTCTGTATGTATATAATACTAATAACAATTAAAAATAAATGAATAAATACCAGTGCCTAGTATGTCCTAAGCACTCAGAAGAAAGTTCACCCAGTTATTCTTTCAGCATTCCCCTCAATCATGAGCACATGGAACAGACACGATTCTCCCAAAATACTCTCCAAGAAAAATGACAGTTTGTGACAAGCAAATGCTGACCTTCCTCTCCCTCTCCCTCTAAGACCAAGGTTATAGCTACTGGAAGGGACCCAGAGACAAAGTCCTCCAGTGTATCCTGAGACTAAGCAAAGGACTCTTGTGACTGTCCTCACTTTCTCAAGATATGGAGATTAGGTGCCACCAAAGAGTCTAGACTCTACCATGTATTCACAGGATAACTTGGGGAAAACATTCAAACCTTCCAGGCATTGGATAGCTCACCTACAAAATGAAAATAATTATACTACCTTGCAGTATTCAATGAGGAACTAAAGAAATAATTTTACGAATGTGTCCAGCTTAGTGTAGGTTCTTAATATATTTAGCGTCTTCTATCCTCCTTCAATGGGCTGGGATTTAGCTCAGTTGGTAGAGCGCCGCTCTGCAGTCTCTGAGGTCCCTGAGTTCAATTCCCAGCACTGCAAAAATGGGAGAAGGACGTGGCAATCCACTCCTGAGGCAATCCCGAAACAATCAACGATTGAAAACCCTATGAGGGTCTCTATGTGTTGGATGCGACTCCACAGCACCTAACAACAACAACAATCTCTCTCCAGTGTTCTCTAAAGAATCACATCCACCCAAAAGTGATTCCCTGGAAGCAGAATTCTCGTGGAAAGTTGGAGTTTCAAATATTCTGTTTCTTTGTTGGACTATGTTCCTGGCTTTTGGTTCAGGAAATAAGATCCCTTCTAACTCAAAGATGTTATTCCTAAAGGAACTGCCCCTTTGGTACATAGCATGTCATCCTCTATGCTGAGGATTTCCATAAAGGTCCTTTCCTTTTGCCTTTCCCTTCTAGGACCCACAAAGACAGTTCATTGATCTGGGCATCTTCCTTTAGGGAAAAAGGAGGAACTTTCTCCATCTGACACTATGCAAAATGTTGCATCATCATGCACATGTGCCTATCTTGAGTACAAGTAGTTTTTCAAGGCTGTCTATAAACCACAGAAGCATAAGGACCAGAGAGTGGTATATTGTGCCACCACCTTGTCAATTTTATTCACTCACCTGCGAGGGGTATGAGATAGCGGGTCTTTGTGCTGCTGTATTTCCTTCTTGACCTTTAGTGTACCACCGGCTTGACCTTACATCAGCAGTCATTCATTTACCTATTAGTTCCATCTAGTACGGACCAGTAAGTGGATTCCCCGGGACATTCCCCAACCGCCCCCTCCCCTCCTTCCTTCCTCTTCATAGAATATCATCTTCAATTTGTCTCATCACTTATGCCACGGTCTGCCAGGTTTTCTGCCACCCTCCCCTCTGTCTGGTGCGCGTACACACAGACATCCTCCCAACATGGCACCTCCTAGGCTTTGGGCAGACCAGATGTATCTCTAACAACTCCCTTCTTCTACACTTCCACCCTTGTCTTCTTCCCCAATGTGCTCACTGCATCCAGCCTTGAGCACACACTGGCAGCCCCCTCACGGGTACCCGTTCCCTTCCTGCCCCTCACAGCATCACCAGTGCAGAGGCAGTTTTGCCAAGAGCCTAATTTGGAATGAGGAATTTTGCACGTTTTCTTTAAAAATATCCTCAAAAGTGCTGGGCCTGTAATCCCAGTGGCTCGGGAGGCAGAGGCAGGAGGATCACAAGTTCAATACCAGAGGCAGTCTGGGTAACTTAGCGAGACCCTGTCTCAAAAAGTTTAAAAAAAAAAAAAAAAAAAAAAGGAGGGGGCTGGGGGTGTGGCTCAGTGGTCCAGCACTTGCAAAGCATGCAAGTGCAAGGCCCTAGGTTCAACCCACAATACCGGGGCGGGGGTGGGGGGGGAATCCTCAAAAGTATCTAAGATTTGGGCCCTTAACCCTGGGTCTTCCTCCATGTAATGGTTAAATAGCTGAAGGGTTTGCACACAGAGGAAGTATGCCCGGTAATGTTGCCCATAATCAGCTGCTGTGGAGTTTTTGCTTCTTTTCAACACTCTGAAACCACGCTGGGCCTTTCTTACTTTGTTTACTGTTGGCAAGAAGCTGCCTCACAGCATTCTGTGAGGACTATTTTTATTCAGAGGAGTTCTGAGGATGCTTAGTTATGTGATCTGTCACTGCTGCTCTTGTGTCAGGACTTGGCCCCAGCTTCTCCCAGCCAGGCCCCTTGGCGCCCAGTGTGAGGCTGCTGGGCTCTACCTCAGCCCTACAGGGAGCTGCATCAGACAAGTCTCCTCACCTCTCTGAGCAGCAGCACCAGATAGAGCATAAATATAATGGGCCCACAGGAGGAAAAAGTGAACTAAAATATTCCAGCATAGACAAGAAAGTGGAGCTCTCTATGTGTGGAAGAAGAAATACGTACTAGTTAGAGCTCTTCAACAGTTTGGCTCACACAGGACAAGAATCCTCCACAGCATGGTGGCCTTCACTATGGTTTCCCAACTTTCTAAAATAATAATTTTGGGGAATTTCACCCTTCATGGCAACCACAAAGGGGCTTTCCCATGCCCCTGCCTCCCGACCCACAGCTTTGTAAATTGGTGCTACCAACTGGAAGGGTAACTTAGCACTATGAGTAGAGTTGAAGATGCCCGTTCCCCTAAGCCACCAATTCCACTTCTAGATCTGTATCTCAGAGCCACAGCGCACAGGTACAAAGGTATTTATAGCAGCCTCCTCTGTAATAGTGGGAAGGAAGAGGAAAAGAAGGAAAGGGAACAGGAAGGGGAGGGGAGGAGAGGACAGGAGAGGAAATTATAGTGTAGACATAGGGTGAGCAGTTGTTACAATGAATGAACTAAATCCAATTTACTACTGCAGATAAATCTCAAAAAGATACAGTTAAGTAGGGGGAAAAAAGCCAAGTGGCAAAAATTGGGTACAGTAGGATGGTACTTTTATATATTTAAGTATATAAGACAATGAGTATCATTTATGAATGTGTAACAGAATTATGGAAAGGTAATACTTCAGAAAAATGGTTACCTTTGCAAAGGGAGGATGTTGGATTTGGGGGAGATGGTTATAGCTGAACCTCAAACATGTTATTTTCTTTAAATAAATACCTCAAACAAACATGGTAAAATACTGACAATTATTTCAATCTAGTAGTGGGGACATTGGATGTCTATTACATTATTCTCTTGAAATATTTTCCAATTTAAAAATAATTGCTAGGTGCCATCAAGTTGGGTATGTCTCATAGTGACCATATGTAGCAAAGTATGAAACACTCCCCAATTCTGTGCCAGGCACATCATCTTTTTATGTTTAAACCTATTAGCCCATTGTTACAGCCACTATGTCAACCCATCTGGTTGAGGGGTTTCCTTTTTTTGTTGTTGTTGTTGTTGTTGTTGCCCTCCCACTCTCCCAAACATGATATCCTTCTCCAGGGATTGGTCCCTCCTGACAACATATCCAAAATACGTAAGACACAGTCTAGCCATCCGTGCTTCCAAGGAGCACTCCAGTTGCACTTCTTCTACAACAGATCAGTTAGTTCTTTTTGCAGTCCATGGCATATTCAATATTCGTCTCCAGCACCATAATTCAAAAACATCAGTGTTCAACTTTCACAACCATATAATGTGACAGAAAATACTATGGCAGGAGTTAGGCTCACCTGTGTCTTCAGTGTAACATCTTTACTTTTCAACACTTGAAAGAGGTCTTTTGCAACAGCTTTTCCCAATGCAATGGGTCTTTTGATTTCTTAACTGAAGTTTCATTATAGAACCAAGTAAAGCAAAATATTGGACAACTTCAATCTTTTCTCCACTTAACATGAAGTTGCTTACTGATCCAGTTGTAAGGATTTTTGTTTTCTTGATATTAAGGAGTAATCTATACTAAAGGCTGTGTTCTTTGATATTCATCAGTAAATGTCTCAAATCCTCTTCACTTTCAGCAAGCAGAGTTGTGTTATCTGCATAATGCAGGTTGTTAATGAGTCTTCCTCCAAACCTGATGCTGCATTCTTCATAAACCCCAGCTTCTCAGATTATTTGCTCAGCACAGAAATTGAAGAGATATGGTGAAAGTATACAGCCCTGAAACACACCTTTCTCAACTTTAAACCAGGCAGTGTTTCCTTGTTCTATTTGAATGACTGCCTCCTGGTCCATGTACAGACTCCTCATAAGTACAATTAGGTGTTCTGGTATTCCCATTCTTTGAAGAGTTATCCATAATTTGTTATGATCCACACAGTCAAATGCCTTTGCATAGTCAATAAAACATAGGTAGACATCTTTCTGATATTCTCTGCTTTCAGCTAATATCCATCTGACATCAGCAATGATGTCTCTCGTTTCCCACCCTCTTCTGAATCTGGCTTGATTTTCCAGCAGTTCTCTGCCTATACACTGCTGCAGTCACTTTTTAATGATCTTTAGTAAAATTTTGCTCATGTGTGATATTAATGATATCACTTGATAGTTTCCACATTCAGTTGGATCCCCTTTCTTGGAAATAGGCACAAATATGGATCTCTTCCAGTCTGTTGGCCAACTAGCTATTTTCCAATCTCCTAGCATAAACAAGTTAGCAACTCCAGTACTGCATTTGTTTGTTGAAACATCTCTATTGGTATTCCATCAATTTGTGGAGCCTTGTCTTTCACCAATTCTTTCAAGGCAGCTTCCACTTCATCCTTCAGTACCATTGGTTCCTGATCATATACAACCTCTTGAAATGGTTAATCATCCACCAATTCTTTTTGGTAGAATGATTGTGTATCCCTTCCATCTTCTTTTGATGTTTCTTGCATTGTTTAATATTTTCCCTGCAGAATCCTTCACTATTGCCAGTAGAGACTTGAATTTTTTCTTCAATTCCTTAAGCTTGAGGAAAACAGAGTATGTTCTTCCCTTTTTATTTTCTATCTCAAGCTCTTTGCAAATGTCATATTGATTTTGTCTTCTTGAGCTGCCCTTTGAAATCTGATTAGTTCCTTCACTTCATCATATCTTCCTTTTATTTTAGCTGCTTGATGTTCAAGAGCAAGTTGCAGAGTCTTTTTTGACATATTATTTGGTCTTTTCTTTTTTTCCATCTTTTTAATAACCTTTTTCTTTCCTCATGAATAATGTTTTTGATGTCATGCCACATCTCATCTGGTCTTTGATCATCAGTGTTTTTGAGGTGGTCTCTGAACTCAGGTGCAATATACTCAAGGTCATGCCTTGGCTCTCATACATTTGTTCTAATTTTCTTCAGTTTCAGTTTGAACCTATATATGAGCAGTTGATGGTCTGATCCACAATCAGTACCTGGTCTTGTTTTGACATTTGATATTGAGCTTTTCCATCATCTCTTTCCACAAATGTAGTCAATTTTGTTCCTGTATATTCCATCTAGTGAATTCCATGTGTATTGTTGTTATTGTTGTTGGGTGCTGTCAAGTCCTGTCCAACTCATAGTGACCCTCAGAGGGTTTTCAAGGGTTGGCTGTCTTGGGATTGCCTCAGGACTGGGTTGCCACATCCTCCTCCCACTTCTGCAGAGCTGGGAACCAAACTCAGTACCTCAGAAACAACAGAGCAGCACTCTACCAAATGAGCTAAATCCCAGCCCAATCCATGTGTATATTAGCTGTTTATGTTGGTTAAAAAAAAAAAGTGTATTTGCAAAGGAAAGGGCATTTGCCTGACAAAATTCAATCATGCAATCTTCAGCATTTCTGTCACCAAGAACAATATTTTCCATATTTTCCAACT
This sequence comes from Pedetes capensis, assembly GCA_007922755.1. Lineage (NCBI taxonomy): Eukaryota > Metazoa > Chordata > Mammalia > Rodentia > Pedetidae > Pedetes > Pedetes capensis. The sequence continues at coordinate 100,748 of VMDO01003173.1, forward strand.
TCTGAGCCTTCTTTGTTGTTTCCAACTTTTGCATTCCAGTCACCAATAATTATCAGTGCATCCTGATTGTATGGTCAACCTATTTCAGATTGCAGAAGTTGGTAAAAATCTTCCCTATCTTCATTTGTAGCCTTGGTTCTAGCCCATTCTAGCTCACTGTTGCCTAGGATATCGATGTTTATGTGCTCCACTTCCCTTTTGACGATTTCTAATTTTCCTAGATTCATACTGTGTACGTTCCATGTTCTAATTATTAGTGGTTATTTACAGTTTTTCCTCCTCATTTTGAGTCATGCCACATCAGCAAAGGAGGTCCCTGCAGCTTTGCTACATTTCCATCATTAAGGTAGACCCCACTTTGCAGAGGCAACTTTCCCCAGTCATCTTTTGAGTGCCTTCCAAACTGGGGGACTCATTTTCCAGCCCTATATCTGACAGCATTTCTCTGCTATTCATAGGGTTTTCAATGGGTAATTGTTTTGGGAGTGGGCTACCAGGTCCTCTTCCCTAGTCTGTCTTAGTCTTGAAGCTCAGCTGAAACCTGTCCACCATGGGTAACTCTGCTAGTATTTTTAATACCAGAAGCATAGCTTTCAGCATCACAGCAACACACAAGCTCTCACAGTATGGCAAACATTTTCTAGGCTCTTGCCTTCTCAGAAAAAGATAAATTGTCTAATTCTGCCAGACTTTCCTCCTCCTTTGAGAGGCAAATGGAAATTTGTGATAAACAAAAGCTGCAGTAAGGTCACTGACCCTCTTCCAGCCAGTTCCTGACACAGCAACATCTCTGGCCCTCAGCAGAGCCCCCTCCACCCTGTTCTGACCCTGGAAGCTGACCTGTGCAGACAACAGGCCCCATGCCTTCTGGCTGTGGCTGGGGTTGGCAAGTGAGAGGCAGAGGCATAGATGGCAGGAGGGGAGACACAGTACAAGACCTTACTTCCCTGGCTTCCTCCCAGCTGGCCTGAGGGTTGGAAGTGGGTGCATTTTTCTACTGGATGTCATATCCCCAATGTGCAGGCCTCTCCTGGGTCCTCCTGTGGCCCTATATGGATGTCTGTAATCCCTTCTTCCCCTTGCTTCTTCAGGCCTTAGGGTGCACAATGACTTCCTGCTATTGCTCATCTCCAGTGCTCCAACATCCTTTGATAGTTTCCCCTCATTTGGATCACATCTTGATAAATGGTACTCTCATTAAACTCTCCTTAATTTCCCCCAGTAGAGTGTGTTGTTTATTTCCCTCTGGTACCCTAACCTTGTGAAGCACAGGGAAGTATATGAAGTCCTGCGAGAGTCCAAGATAAAGCTCCTTGATGGACAAAGCCTGGAAAGATGAAGAGAACTTTGTCAGTTTTTGGCAAAAAGGATATGGTGGGGAGAGAATAGATGACAATATTGGCAAGACTCAGGGAACACCTTCAACATAGGCTTCTGATTAGGCCAACAATACAAAATCACAAGTATTAGACCTCTCTGATCTATACAAAAAGGACATTTCCACCGAATAATAGGATGCAGACCATGATAACTTTGAATGGAGAGGGGACTTTACAAGAGTAGGCAGAAACAAAATGACTCTGTCCCAACGGAATGGATATCAGGAAGGATAGAGATAACATTTATCTAAAGCAGGGTATGGGAGAAGGACCTAGTAAACCACTCCCAAAAAATCAATCTGCCATTGAAAACCTTATGAACATCAGAGAAGCACTGACAATAGTGTTTCCCCTGTTGTACAGAGGCTCACTATGAGTCGGATACCGACTCGACGGCACCTAACAACAACAACAAAGCAGGGGCTAATCCATTTTGCAGAGAGGGATAGAAATGAATTTGCTGTACTATATATATTTCTATTTCAACAGAGCCAAGGTCTCTTTCTGATTCCCTTACATCTGAATCTTTAATGCAGTTCTTTAAAAGAATGAAAATGTACAGAAATTTCCATATCTTGAGCCATACCTCTTTAAGATAGACAGGTCCTTTAGGTCTACCCTCTCATTTCAAAGTTTAAATGTGTAATGTAACATGAAGATTAATAGTCTTGCTCTTTTATACACAACTGTGTGATCTTCCAATTGGATATCTTGATCATGGAAAGCCTCCTGAGGGAGTGAGTTCGGGAGGACACCAATGACACATCTCTATGGAGGGAGGGTGAAGTTCAAGCCCTGACAGAGGTGAACTCTGATAGAGGCAAAGAAGGAAAGTTGCATGGAGAGGGATGCTGAGAACAAACTAGCTTGGCTGGAAGAGAGGGGGAAAAAAACTGCATACAGAAAAGGATTTCCTAGTATTAATATTATCCTGGGACCAAAATTAATCTTTCCATAGACTTTTAAGCTGACCAAATTTATTATCCTTGATGACAATAAGTCTTCCCAAGTTTGGGAAGAATTTTCAAATGTATGATTTATTTTTCCTGAGATGATTCCCAGACCCATAGTGCTACTCCTCAAAACTAATATTTTGGCATTTAATAAGCCAAGGAAATTAGGCCATGTACTCAAAGTTAGCCAATTTTTAAAAAATAAAAGCTCTAAGTAATATTTAATGTTGGACTTGTTTTGATCTCCTAATTTCTGTTATGACACTTGAGTTGATGCACACTCTGGAACCAGATAGCCAGAAGCCAGTGCTCAGGGTGAGAACAGGCTCCCTGCATCCCATAGCTTGATGACCTTAACGATCAGGACCCCAGGCATTATCTGATGGGCTCACATGTGTAGTGCCTGGGCCCTTCAAAATGCCACTCAGAACACTATAAATAAGGACTGTAGTGGAACAGTGGGATTTGAGAGTAAAGAGTAAGGTAATTTCTCACAGGAGCCTGGAGTGGGGGCTAAGTACTACTCCAGGTTAGGGATCTTGCAGACATGCCCATCTTGGTGACCAGCCACAATCATCAGCTCTATTCCCAAGAATGGTGATGCAGATTCCAGCCCCGAAGGAGCGGATAACTCATGCATCTGTCTGTGGGCTTAATACAAACTGGCATGTGTACTATGGTATTTGCTGTCTTAAGGACCCAAATTTCCAGGTAAGTAACTGAGTTGCTTATTTTTCATAACTAAATCATCAGTCTTCCCCCTCACCCCCTTGGGCAGAGCTGGCAAATGGCCAAAAGTAGTAAAATGATTCCTCAGATTGTCCCCCAGGAGGAACACTGGAAATGATCCAGGCTTGTGTTGTTTTGGGGGTTTTGTTTATTGTTTTTGTGGTTCTGGGGGCCTGAATCCAGGACTTTGCACACACTTTGCAAGTGCTCTACCACTGAGCTGTACCCCCAGCCCCTTTTTAATATTTTATCTTGAGATAGCGTTAATGCAGGCTGACTCTGGCCTCAAATTTGCAATGCTCCTGCCTCCACCTCTCGAGTTGCTGGGATTACAGGTGTACACCACTGTGCCCAGCAAAAGGATCTAGCTCTTAATCCTCCCCCTACAAATGAGAAAACTCAGCCCCAGCAGTGGCAAATGATTTGCCAAAAGTCCTGTAATCAGTGTGTATAGGATTGCACTTGACTGCAAGTCTGTCATGACTAGCAGTGACTCCTGGGTCCTCTGTCAGCATGAGATCCACCAACCTCTACTGCCTGGTATGGTCTCTCTATCCTCTTCTGTTATACAGACCTTTGTCTTCCTTTGGTTCAGTTATTTCTGTTTTATGACTATTTGTCTTTCTGAAAGACATCATATGTATCTTATAGTAGTTCAGTTGGGTGCAATCCAGGACACTTTATTGAGGACCTTGTGCATATATTAAGCACTTAGTCAACATTTCTTAAGCTGGTTTATATATAGGAGGTGATTCCAGCATCAAAGATGGGAGAAGAGAGAAGATGGGGGCACGGTAATGGGAAATACGACCATGGTTCTATGCTGGCTAAGACATAATTTGGTCCTAAAAGAGGACTGTTGTGATGGTGGTAGGAATGAAAATTACAGGAAAAACATGAAATGCATTTCAGAGTGAAATTGGATGTCAGGAGAGAAGAGAAAAGAGGAATGATTTTTTTTTATTCTATTTCTCACATTTTAACTTTGAGATATCAACTGGACAAGCACTTGGAGAAGTCCTACAAATGGCAGAATGCACAGCTGTAATTCAGGCAGAAGGTCAAGGTCAGAAGTGTACGGAGAGGAGATGGCTTAGGCTGTAGAGGGAGAGCTGTACTTGCTGGAAGTTAGCATAACTCTGCTGAGGCTCACCTGCTGCTTAGGAAAACCTGAACCAAACCACGCTCTAGCAAAGATAGTGAAATGAAAACAAATGAGTAGGGTCAAAATCAGCAGCCCACGCAGGGGGAAGGTTTTGCCCTTGCCCTCTTGCCAAGCCAGCATCTTCCACCCATCACTCCAATAGGCCTTCTCCTCCAGGAAGACCTCCTGTTTTGATAAGATGAGAAACACTAGCTTACCTGCCTCTTTTCCTACATTTGGGCCTATCAGTCACCCCCATGTTTCTATTAGTGGTGTACACTAGCACTTAATAATGATAATTTTCTGGTACTAATGGTGGTGGTTATATCACCCTTCCAAACATCTCCCTTCCTTTAGTGGTACACTTTCCCACTGTTGCCTTCACTCCCACCATCCTTCCCCTCCAGTCTCCTCAAAGCTCTCCTATCGGCCAGGCACAGTGACTCATGCCTGTAATCCCACCAACACAGGAGGTAGAGGCAGCAGGGTTACAAGTTCAAGGCCAGAGGCAGCCTGTATAACTCAGTGAGACTGACTCAAAATAAAAAATAAAAAATGGGTAAGGGTACATCTTAGTGGTAGAACACTTGCAACATATGGGTGAGGCCTTGGGTTCTACTCCAAGTACCAGAAAAAAATAAAATAAAAATAAAACCTCTTCTATCTACCCATCCCCCTGCCAATTTCTATAAAAGCTGAGTGATATAAAAATAAAATGTAAAAATAGAGAACTCAATTCATGTCATAAAGGAGAAACCTGCTTAAAACAGACTTTGGCTTTGTAAATAGTTTGCATATGTTCAAACTGCTCCTTAAATGTGCCAAACGCTTCTATTTGATAAACCTCTAACTCAGTTTCACTTTCAAATATTTGTAAAATTTCCACCAGAACATGCAACAATGATTGGTAGCAATGATGATTAAAATAGAAGCAAGGAAATTGGATAACAACAGCAGCTTACAAAGGCCACCCACGTGGGGAAGCCAAATCACAGAGGGGCAAGAAACCCCAGGGACAGACCCCTCTTGGGAAAACCTTCAACTTCCTCTTTTCCAGAACAAAAATGTAGTCATGTGGCCATTTGTCTTATCATCAAAGGGGTACCCCGCCCAAATACAAGCAGAGCCAAAGCTTTGTTATTACATGCTCTACACCCAAGCATCACCACGGTTTACCGCAGCTGCCCATCAGTATGTGGAACCCATCATACATTGTCTTCTGGATTACTCAAACCTTCAATAACTTCACCAAAGTCCACATCCCATTTCTGGTAACAGAACAGCGAGGACCTTCTGGGGATGAACTTGAAATCCAAAATGCTCATGGCCTATAACTTGAGCAGGTCTCCTCCTGGGTAGTCAGCATTTCCGGTTGGACTCCTCATGCCTTCTGTGCAACAGACTGAAATGAACACTTCAGCGTTTCCAGCATCCCTTGGCATGGTGCGTACAGGAAGATAAGGAGAATGCCCCGCAGAGCACTCCCCCCACCGCAACTAACAACAGCGTCTCATCTTCCAAGCCAGCCCCTCCAGCAGAGCCCGAGCCAGACCCCACCACACCCAGTAATGGGAACTTCGTCGACAAATGTTTCTCATCTGAACCCAATCAGTTTATGGGGCATTATACAGAGCTATGAATGTATTCCATATGTCCTCCATCTCTGAAATTCTGAAGCCTCCACCACAACCTCAAATCATATTACTAATATTGTTGTTATTTAACATTTGCTCTTTTTTTTTTTGCAAGTGCAAAGTGCAGCACAGTCATTTCACAAACGTCTTCTCATCTGGAGCCCAGTCCCTGTACACTGCAGACACTTAAACATAGAGAAGATTTGAAGGAATATATTGGCATTATTATAGCTTTAGTGTCATTTCCCAGCCTAACCTATGCACCCACCCTTACCTTCCAAAGGGAGGGAGCAGCAGGAGGCCCATGTGAGATTTGTTAATAGAGCTGATGTCTTGTGTAATCATAAGTTAGTGCAACAAAAGCAGAGAGAGCCCGATCCTTCTGAGCACTAAGGCAATCGAGCTGGGAATGCCCATACCTTCTTCTTCCTGGCAAGAATTATGACAGAGAGACTCACCAGAGCGCTGTTGTTCTCTCAAGGAGAATGAATGCAGATTAGGGAAAATAACGGTCTGTGAGTCTGTGTCCGTTGGAGAACTTTCCAAGAGAAGATAATCCACTAGGTGATTTCTGGGAATGCAATGGTCCACTCAGGGCATTATCCCCAATTATTTTAAAAATCCAAGGCAAATAGCACCCTCCCACCTGCATATCTCCCTTCACCCTCTGAGGCCAATATGATAGCCCCATCAGGGTGCTTGAGCATTTCCAATCATTGTCATGGTAACCTAAGCAAAAAGGACGTGGAAGATTGTCTGGCTATAAAATGGTATGCAATATCTTCCAGAGCTCAGGAGGAAGATCCAAACTTCAGGACAAGCCCTCTCCTGCATACACCTGCTTCTACCATTCATGCTCAGTAGGACTCGGAATCAAAGATTCTGGGTGGCAGGTGCTGTGGAAGCATGCCGGGTGGGGGTGGGGGTGTGTGCACTAAACTTTTCTCAGTTGTAGACTCCCATACATTTTTGTTCCACCCTCAGTGCCTGTTACCACTTGTCTGTTATCCAGAACTAACATAAGACAAAATAAATGAATGAGTAGAAACTTTTAATGAGAAAACTCTGAAACAAGCACGCATGCTTCCCTCAACAGCTTACTTCTTCTTGGCCTGGGGTGCTTGTGCTTGTGGTTTGAGGCTGTCTACATAGAATAGAATCATTTGTTGACTGGAGGAAAAGGTTCCTTTCTCATTTGAGGAAATTCAACGGATCATATTTGATGACATGTAGGAAAACCTAATGGCTTTCAAGGGATCAGATCCCTGCCTGGGTAGACACAGTAAAAGGGCTCAGGATTTTCAGCATAGTCTGGTTCCTACCCCTGGGAAAGTTCTTTAACTAACCTGGTCTCTCCAAGCCTCAGTTTCCACTTCTGTAAAATGGAAATAATCCTAAGTACCCCATGAGGAACATTCTGAGGATGGGATGTGGTTGTGGATGTAATGTGTCTGGTATAAGTGAAGTACCCAGTAAATGTTATTGCTATCATTAGGTGTTGTCAAGTCTGACTCATAGCGACACTATGTCCAACAGAACGAGACAAGACACTCCCCAACACTGTGCCATGCCTGGCACTATGTCAGTGCTTCTCTCTGTTCATAGAGGTTTTGATAGCTGATTATTTCAGGATTATTTTGGGAGTGGGCTGCCAGGTCCTTCTCCCATTTTTGCGGTTCTGGGGGTCAAATCCAAGGCCTTCAAGAGCACAGAGTGGAACTCTACCAACTGAGCTAAACCCCGGACCCTGGTAAATGTTGTTGTTAGGCAAATGTTAGTGATCATTATCACAAGGATGAAATGAAAGCACATTTTCAACATGACTAGCCCAATTCCATAGGGCTGGAGTTCAGCTCAGTTGGTAGAGTGCTGCTCTGTACTCTCTGAGGCCCTCACTTTGATCCCCAACACTGCAAAACCAGGAGAAGGAGATGGCAGTCCACTCTGGAAGCAATCCCAAAACAATCGGACCCAAGTCAATGGCACCTAACAACAACCTAACATCCCAATTCCTGACACTTCCAAGGTGACCCACAAATGCCATTCCTTTTCCTTCCCTGCAATCACGCAGAATTTCAGCTTTCCAGATGGCTGTTCTCATAGCTGCTCAGTCCCCAGACTTCTTTAGGCTCCAGGAAGATGCCTCTGTTCCTACCTAACAGCTCTTAGCTCCAATGCTGTGTTGGAGCTCCTGCCCCTGAGCCCCTAGCTGTCAAGAGCCACAAAACAACTCCCAGAAAATCCCAGGAAACGGATGCTCCCGCCAAAGTGAAGCCAGAGAGAAAAGAAGGTGTCCCCATACCCTAAAATGAAGGGAGTCTCTCCTGCCCAGGCCAAACCAGGCTGCTTGCTGCAGGAGTGCCCAGGAGCTCTCTCATGTGCAATCCACCCAGGTCCCAGGTCACCTCTCACAGCTTAGCCTGGCCCAGGCCCAGGCCAAGGAATTGTAATCAAATGCAAAAGAAAAAAAAAAAAAAGAAATAGTCCTCCTTTTCACAAAGAGCAAGAAATCTCTATGCAGAAAGAGAGAGGCACAGCCTGGGTGCTTCATCACAAGGTGTTAATCAGCTGCCAGAAAAGTAAGGAAGGGAAAAGCTCCAGGAGAGGAAAAAAAAAAAAGGCTGGCTGTGCTGCACCTCCACTACCCCATCCCCCAACAGTGGCTCCAATTCTGGCTTCCTTAAAATGATTCTAATTGTTTAAACAAGATTAAACAAGCATGGAATTTGAGAGGAAGAAGGAAAAAATTTGAAGAAAAAAAAAAAAAAACAGATAGCAAGGAAATTTTTCTTCCCAAAGACCCCAAACAAATCTAAACTATAAGAACAACTTTAGTAGCTTAAAAAATAATTTTCCAGGCTGAAAGTATCCAGCAGAAATTAACTTCCTGGGGTCAACATAATACAAAAGAATTACAATGGAGCAATGAACCTAGGGTTGCCACTTTCACCATGCTTTAGGCAAGAAAAGAAGGACGAGGAGGAGAAGAGAAAGAAAGAAAGAGAAAGAAAAGAAGAAAGAGAGAGAAGAAAATGGAGGAATGGAGGGAAGGAGGGAGAGAGAGAAGAAGAAGAAAAGAAAAAAAAGAAGAAAATCACACATTCGGGTAAATGTTAGGATTGTTTTGTTTTGTTTTTTAATCCTATAAGAGGCAAGTGAAGCAATTGGAGGATAGAAGCTTGCTTAAGAAGCAGATTGAGAAGATATCTGCTTGGGAAGGCTCCTTACATCCCTGGGCCTTAAAATTAACTTTATTAGGTCCACGCAAATCTATCTATGTGCATACACACATGTATACACTCAATCACATCCCTCTAATCCATCCTCTCTTTGCTCACCAAAGGGTGACAGCAGTCAAGGGCTTCAGGAATCGCAAGTCTCTGTTGGACAAAGCTAAGGCTCCTTAGCATGGAAGACACAGTCCTTCATAATTCTGTCACTTCATGTCACATGACTTTGTAACTGGAGACTCCAGCCACGCCCCTCCTTCCTGGCCCCAACTCTTCTGACATATTACTTGGTGTCACATATCTGCTCCTTGGCCCATGGTGCCTCCTCTGCCCTTACCCTGAACCCTGCTCCCTTGGGAAGTCTCCATTCACGGTTTAAAACTGGCTCAAGAACAGCATTCTCAGCAAAGCTTTTACTCACCTGTCATCGCTCCTTCCTGGGGCATATTTCTATGTGTGCCAGGGCCTCTGGATTAGAATCATTGGCTTCCATGGTTCTGTCTCCCACAGATGATAGACTCTTTAAGTCATTGTGCCCCAGTGATACTGGTACCCCCAGCTCCTAGACTGCCCCTGAACACAGAATGCCCTGAGCAAGTGTTCATTGAGCTAAACCAATGCATTTTTATTTAACTGTTCTGATGGAATGCACAATGATGTGGCATGAGACCTCAGTGGTTTGGTGGTTGCAGGAGGAGCAGGATCTGCTAAGGCTAAACTGGTGCCAGAAAAGAACTGCACAGCATAGGTTGGAGGCCCATCATCTTTTATAGCCCCAACTATTCATGAACTCCACATCAATCTGTAACAGTAGCAGGTAAAAAGCTGGGCCACTCGAATTTACCAAGCAATTTGCCATTCTAATGAAGCCACAGAACCACATAACCAAGTTATGTGTTGAAAGGGTTTCTAGAAGCCACTACAACCTTCCACTCAGGGCAGAACACTGCTCTACCCATGGAAGCTGCTCATCCAAACTCAGAGTGACTTACCACATCACAAAGGACCCCATCCTACTCCTGACTGGTTATTAGAAAACACTTCCTCCTTTAACCCCTATACTCCCAGAGTTCCTTGTGCTCCTATCTCAATAAAGTGCCATTCAAATAAAAGAGTCTAACAACCAAGAATAGGTGAAAATGAAAATTTTTAAATGTCCTAGAATTTCTCAAAGATCATGAATAGGCAATCAAATAATAAGCCACCGACAAGTCTCATAATGCTCTTTCCTCCTGTTTTTCCTGTGATAAATACAGAGATCCCCCCACCTGCAAACTCTCTCTTTTGACAGTTTCCAACCATGCCTGAAGCAGGATGCAGCCTCTCTCCACAGTGCCCCCATCTCCACCCTCCCCTCCTTAGGCAGAACTAACTGTTGTGGACAGTCTAAGCCTCTAGTTTTAAATTTTCTGTTATTTCCTCTCTTACTTCACTCTCCCAACTCTGCTCTGAAAAAGAAGTCCCAGGAGCTTCCTTGGTATCAGAAACACTTATTCTTTTACTCTGTATCACATATTGGTGGAAACAGAAGCATTCACATGACAAGAAACCATCACATTTTCCCAGCATGTTTTCTTCTCCATTCTGTACAGCTCCCTTGCTTCAACTGACCTTCCAAGGGCACAGCTCCCAGAGTCTCCACCGTTCTGGTCATCATCTTTGATACTACCCTGGGTAATTCCCACTGTCTTTAAAAAGAGATGCACAGAACCCTAGCACAAGAATTCAAGGGTCATTTCAAACCACAAACCACTGTAGAACTCCATGAAGAGAAAACTTAATGGATGAAGCTAAAGAATGAATTGTTTTTACAATATTTTTTTAAAAAATAATATCATGGTCCAATTCAAAACTGGACACTAACTTCTAGAGGGTCGCTACACCTTGCACACAGATGTCCTATGAGTGGCCTACTGATGAATGTGGTTGCTGATCACCTCAGTCAGGGCTGAGCACTCTCAGGTGGCCCACCCTTTGGTGTAGTTTGAAGAGCTCTCAGACAGACAATCCCACCCCTCTCTCCAAAAACCATGCCTGCCACCAAAATACATAACTGTTCCAAGTTACTCGAAGACACTAAAACCAAATGAGGAGGATGAAGCCCTCAGAAATTTTCAATAATAATGTCTCAGCTCAAGTTATTTGAGGTTTTATTGACTACCATTAAAGTAAATTTTAAAAAGTCAAAATTTGACATAGTTGAAAGTTATGTATGTCCAGGGAGAGCCTAAGATGAGGGAAGAGTAATGAGGGCAATAAGGGATGCTAAAGAGAATGACAGGTGCCCAGGAAGGAGATTCACCAAAGCATTAGCACCTGTGGGCAGCTCAGCTCACATAGGGAGCTCATAGGTGCCCGACCACCTGAGTGTTGCTCACCAGGAGTTGCATAGGGAGGTGTCGGGGCTATCCGCAAAGCACACAGCGAGAGTGCCCTCTAGTGGGAAGATCAAGTACTCACCGCCCCTTAGTTCTCAGTAGAGCAGCAGGGGTTTCACTTTCCATTACCTTCTTCGTTCTTTCCTTCATTCAAAAGGCATCTTGAAGTCCCACTGTGTGCCAAACACCCTGATGAACACCAGGGAGACATGTGAATAAGACGTGATCATCACTCTCAAGAGGGTTTCAGCCTGGCTAAGGAAGATGGACGGTGGAGGTACGTGGGTCGAGGACAGAGGTGTGCAAAGGCGGAGGGGCGGGTCAGAAACATCTGCAGACCAGAAGTGCCCCTCAGGCTGAGGAGATGCTTGCCAAATAGACAAGTGGAGGATGGGCATGTCAGGCAGAGCAGCACAAATTGGAGATGTTCTGCTCCATCTAGAAAAGAGAGAAAGTGGGCGTCACAGCCAGGAAGGAAGCCAGAGAGAGATGGGTAGGGTGAGATTGTGGCTACTTTGATCTTCATTCTAAAGATGATAGGAAGCCAGGAAGGCATAAGTCAATTTTACAAATTTATGAAAGCATCACTCTGGCAAAGGGAACAGAAGTTGAATAACAGGAAAATTAAACTGAAGGCAAGCAGAAAAGGAGGGTGTGACTTGGGGTCAGGAAGAGGGGCTGCAGGGAGGAAGAGATGTGAAGAGAAGTGGATCAGCAGGACTCAGCTGTGGAGTAGGTGTGGAGTGGGGAGGACAGAGGAGGAACGTGACAAATTCTCAGCTCCAGGCTCGGAGGCCAGTTTGATGGCAATGTCACTCTTCAAACCAGGAATCATGGAGAAGGAGCAGATGAGAAAGAAAGACGGTGAGTACAATTTTGAAAATGTAGAATTGGATCCGCCAGAGGAACAATCAGGAGGAAATTCTGGGAGGTAATTGGTAATTGACTGTTTAGTCTGAAGCTCTGGGAGCTGATTTGGGGTTGGCAGTAATCTACGGCATTGGAAGGGGAAAGATCTCTCAAGGTAGCAGGCAACAAGAAGAGAGAAAAGGGCTGAGTACAGGCCCTGAGGCTAAGCTCATTTTTAAGAAGCAGAGGAAGTGCAGCCCCCAGGAAGATTAAGAAGAAAGACTGGGGTAGAAAGAGACCCTTAAAAAAGCTGGAATCTGGAAAGAGAGAGATATCAGAAGAGTGGGACCAACCTCATCAAATAGCTACCAAGACCCATCTTGCAGGGAATTGAAGAGTAAATGGTGAGGAGAGAGGGGGTGTGGTCTTGCATATACTCAGATTTCTGATGCATTCAGTTCAGATTGTTAAAATATCGCTTTTATTTGCTTCTATCATTCAGCATCCAGGAGTATCCAGGTAAGCAATTTCTTAGGGTTTAACAACCCCTCACAGGACTACAACTAAGATAGGGATTCAATACAAATCATTTAAGAGCACAGAGCATATAGACAATTGCCCAGCACAGAGTGGGCACTCAAAGCTAGCTGCCTCTCCCACTATAATTAGGAAAGTAAATGTAATAGAAGATAGACCCACATTAGATTAGCTGGGGTCTAGCCTGACTGGCCATGGCTCCCTCTATAGAACTAAGTAACTGAGAGTGGTCTCAGGTCAGCATGCAATCCCCACCAGGTGGACACTGCGGCATGGTGGCTTGTGTGTTCACTGAAGGTCAGAAATTAGATCCTGATGTTTAGATATTACCGACCTCAATAATTCATCACAACAATACTACTGTTGATGTTGTTAGGTGCCGTCAAAACCAATTCATAACAATCCTATGTACAGCAGATCAAAACACTTCCCAATTCTGTACCAAGCACACAATCTTATTTATGTTTAAGCCCATTGTTGCAGACACCATGCCAATCCATCTGGTGGAGGGTTTTCCTAGGTATTATCATTAATCCCTACTAACAGATGAAGACATTGGGCTGATAAAGGTTATGTGATGTGCCCAACGTCACATATTCTTTCTCAGGAAATAAGGTTCCTTTTCAAACTGTGTCATCTCCATTGTGTCCCTTTTGAAGACTTTTGAAGACCAGAGAGGAAGTACACATGCACACATTCACGCATGCGCGCGCGCTTGCGCGCGCATACACACACACACACACACACACACACACACACACACACACACTTTACCTGTGCTGTATGGCAGCCACTTTGAGCCAGAGCCCACTTAGTTCTCAGCCCTGCAGCAAGCTCATTATCTCATCCTTACTAAGCCTCCTCTCTGCCTCAGTTTCCCCTTCAGGAAAACACAATAAAATGGTGCTATGCCTGCCCTCTATGGTTCTGTTGTATATAGGGTCGCTATGAGGAGTGGCACATTCTGAGTGGATGTGCGCATTCCGAGTTCCACACTAATGTTGTACTGCCCAACACTCATATATTCCTCATGTGAGGCGCAGAACAAGCGGGAACATGGGGGATGTCACAGTTCTCCACAATGAGCAGCAGGGAAGTAAGAGCTCAACTTCAATGATAAACCTTCAAAAGAAAAGGTGCTCAGTCAAGTCTAAAATAAATTCTAAACTAAACTAAATTTTTGCATGGCTCTTAGCACCTGGTTTCTTATCCCTTAACCTTTCATCTGATTTTAACCTACCCCAAATTCCAAGTTCCAAACCCAAACAAAGGAGCAGGGACATCTTTATTACATACAATGTAAAAAAAAAAAAAATGTTATTTTCAGGATTCCTCTGAAACCTCACACAGCGCAAGGTTTTTGATCTCGTGTTTTCTACACCACCTACAGCTAGCCCCTCCTTTCCTCTTTCCCACCACCATCATTTGTCCCTTGCCTTCCTTTTCCTCAGCACGTGTGCGTGCACGCGCACGCACACACACACACACACACACACACACACACACACACCCCTCTAGCCATTCCAAGCTGTCAAGAGGAATGAACCAGCCTGCGAGCATCTCGCCACCTCATCCTGCAGAGGCCACCAACACTCTGTCGGTGCCTGGAATGTCCTCTGGCCACCTCTTCACCTAGCCCATCCCGTCTTCTGACTTCCTGTTCCTGAAAACTCCCTTGCCCTGAAGGTCTTCTTAGATGAATTCCATAAAAGCTGCTTCCCTGCCCCACCCTACCTCAATCTGTATCTTTAGGCTGTGCCCAGGAGCTACTTTCTCATCTCGGTCACTCACTCATCATGTTTTCTACCTTCCAAAGTGCATTTGACTCCCATGTGTAAGTGGCATTTATTCTCTTCTGGCAAGTAGTGTGGCTCTGCTGCCTTCCTGGGCCACGCTGCCCTGGGCGCCTGTCAGCAGCACAAGACGGTGAGTCCTCCCACAGCACCAGACAGGTGTTAATAAGGAGTTTGCGAAGATGAGGGCAACGATGGTCACATTCAACAATTACTTATGGAGCCCCTCCTGCTAATCTTACTGGGGTTGGGCCTTTGAGAGAGTCATAAGAAACAACAGAGGACAGTCCTTAAAGAAGAAAATCATATCAGATCCTCATCTGGCACCACAGCTCAGTTTCCAAAGCTTTCGCAAGCACTGGCATTCAATCTCTGTCTCTACAAGAGAGGCTGGCCTTTGTTGCTGGTCACCTGATGTCCTTGTTCCCATTTTTCAGAAGAGGAAACAGAGGTTTGGAGATGTTTGTGGCTTGCCAAAGGCCACACAGCAGGGGGAGCTCCTGACGGCAGATCCAGGGAAGTAAGGGAAATGAGACACTCCCAGACACAAACACAGACTCCTTAGGCCATAACCAAAATTGTAGGTGGTGCATGTGAGGAGGACATATACCCATGACACACATTAACGATATCCAAAGAATCACAATGAAGAAGGCAGTCACAGTGGAGAGTCTCAGGCAGACAGAAGGTAAATGCTGCCCAGAAACAGGCTGTGGGACATGGAGCTGTTACTCTTCCGGACAATGTCTTCTGCTCTTGGACAGCATCATGCTGTCCACGTTAGACACAGAGAGAAGCATTAACATTCTCGAATTAATCATCTCCTGGGCATCAGTGTCAAGAAATAATTTGACTTTAAATGGTGTCCACATTCTGAAGGAAACAGAACATAGCACTTTCTACTGCCATGGCCCATGAGTTCTTCCAACTGGACTCTCCAGGAAAGGGGAGGCTGTGCTTTCCTGGCTGGTCTCTCCATGTCCCCTCACTCAGCACTCTCCATAGCTCTGCCACTTGCTCCACAGTCACAGGATTTCTGTTGCAACTGAGTCTGCAAATGCATTTATACGGGAGTACAAGCACACTCAGTTGGCAGAGTGCTTGCTCTGCATTCTTTGAGGCCCTGTGTTTGATCCCCAGCACCACAAAAGTGGAGAAGGATGCAGTAATCTACTCCTAAAGCAATCTTGAAATAATCAGCCATTGAAAACTCTATGAAAAGCAGAGAAGCACTGATATATGCTGGGCAAGACACAGTGCGGGAGAGTGTTTCGTTCTGTTGTATATAGGGTCGCTATGAGTCAGACTCAACAGCACCTAACAACAACCACAACGAGCACACACTTGTGCCTAACCCTCCCTGTCCAGGTCTGTAAGAGATCAGTTAGACCGACATATATTCTGTTTGCATGAGGAAGACTAAGCAACATGTCCTCTTGTCATGGGGTTTCTGGAAAGATGCAGGGACCCAGGAACCTAGAGAAAGCCAAACAGCTGGCACTGGGTATGGGGTCGGCACAGGGAGGTTGATTCAGGGTCTATAGCAGCCTTTGGGCCCTGGTAGTAGGAGCATGAATATTTTCCATCTGTTCCACTCTTCCACTATTACTGAGATTTGACTTCGTCCTGTGCCTTTCCCTCAAGAGCTGCCTCTGGACCGTCCTCCAATTCCATACTGTGTAGCTACTCCCACCTCTGACCTCCTGCTTATCAACAGCCTGCTCCTCTCTGCACTGGCTTTCACGGATTCATGAGGGCTGCCCTCCCTCCCACATCATGATCTTGCAGCTTCCACTCTCATGGCTCTTTCTTTCTTAACAGTTTCTGGTTCAGTACCATTAGAGGCAAATCTGACCTAGACAGGTTCATCTACTCAAACAAGCCATGCCTCTGGCAAGTCCATGTTTTAATTGCACTTAGGTCAGATGGCCCTTCTGATCAGGGGACAGCCTTGATAATAAAAGCCTGAGGCTGTTTTCCAGAGCCAGGGGCTGTAAAGGAAGTTGGGCAGACCACAGAATGACTGCTAGGCCCGTGCGCGCAGATTCATCTCTCCCTTCCCTGCCACAGATGATCCAGGCCAGGCCCTTTCTCTTTCACACTTGGAATTCTACAATAGCCTCTTGGCTGAATCCCTGCTTCCCGGTGAACCAGGACTTAACTCTATTTTTGCCATGGCATTTTTTTCTCTCTAACTTTAGATTATTCTCTGGTGCCTTCATTTGTCTATTTCCATTGTCTATTTCCATTATCTGGGCTGGGGTTTAGCTCAGTGGGTACAGCACTGCTCTGTACTTTCTGAGGACCCAGGTTCGATCCCCAGCCCTGCAAAAACAGAAGGACATGGCAATCCACTCCCAAAGCAATCCCAAAATAATTAGCCATTGAAAACCCTATGAGTGTCTTTACAAATAGGATACAATTCCACAGCACCTCGCAACATTTCCATTATCTAGTTGATGGTTCAAGTAGGCTACAAAATCCGCAAGGCCAGGAAGGGTCTCACCTCACTGAGTATAACATGCCGTGCAGCCCAGAAGCACACGTGAAAGAGCACATTTATTAGTTTAGGAAAGAGAAAAGACTGGCTTACTGACCATCACTATCTAAAGCAAGTTGGCCCTGCAGACACCTGGACAAATGCCACCTGCAGCGCTGGCCATGCTCCTCTACCCTCCTCCTCCCTTGGGGGTGCAGAAGATTCATCAGGGCTCCCCAGAGCCTCTCACCATGGGTGACTGAGCCCTAGGCTATCCCAGACACCAGCCCTGGAGGGTCCTAGGAAAAAGCCTTTCTTATCTTCTCCATTATGCTATTTATAGCCCCCATGGAAACACTGACATTTAATTTAGCTATAGGAACTCAAACCAAACCCCTGTGAAGAGAATGTCTGGGAAAGGGAAGGAGGGAGGTGGAGACAGAGCCCTTCTAGCAAGCCTGCTGATGAACACACCAGCAGCCTGTGTTCTAGGTCTGGTCCTGTTGCCACAGTCAGCTGCATGTCCTTGGGCAGCCTCTGTCGCTGCAGCCATCACCCTCATGAGGCCTTCCTGCCTCCCAGGGGTCCTGTGAAAGTCACAGCCCTAACTGTAAGACAGATGTCATTGTCATCATTAGGACAGTTGTGTCTAACTCAGCTCAGAACCCCTCAGGGCTCACCACCTAGGACAGACACTCCCAGACCTACTGCCAGAAATGCAGACAGTGGGAGAAATGAAAACAAGTAGGGGCTGGGCGTGGTGGTGCACACCTGTAATCCCAGAAACTCAGGAGGCAGAGGCAGGAGGATGGCAAGTTGGAGGCCAGAGGCAGCCTGTGCAACTTAGTGAGACTCGGTCTCAAGATAAATAAAAATAAAAAAGGGGCTGGGGTGCCCATCAGTGATAGAGCACTTGCAAAAGTATGCACGAGGTCCTGGGTTCAGCCTTCACCCCCAAGAACTTCAATAAAAAAAAGAAAGAAAAAGGAAATGAAAATAAGCCAAAAACACTCATGTGGGTGCTTATATCATGTATTAATTGAAGCTAAGCAGTTGCCTATTGTGAAACACAGGCTCATTTCTAGTGCCACACATGTATCCTGGGTGCACGATTGACTCAAAGCAAAGCAGAGTGATAATGGCAAGCACTATCCTAGCTCCAGGTGCTCTGGGTACTGCTTCATTTATACCTCACAGCGGCCTACTCACTTGATATTGTCTTCTCTTTTACAGAAAAGGAAACCGGCATGTGAAAGAATTGAGATTTGGCCTGTCAAGGTCAAGGTCTGTGAGACTCGGACACTGGTACTTGTCCATGATAGAGTCTCCAGTGAACAGCCTCAGAGATTCTCCAGGATCTCCCCATAACCCCTCAAGTCAGAGAAAATCTCACTTTGGGGTGTCCGGCAATGGGCAGTTCACTGTCCGCAGCCGCACAGACCATGCCTGCATACCTAGGGCCAGTAGAAAGGCTGGCACTGCAGAGGGACCACATTCACCCACAGGGAAGGGAGTCTCTGCTTTGGACCTCAACCCATGGGAGCCTGTGGAGACCTTAACAAGCTAACTGATTTCACGGTTGTCATTCAAATACCAAGCAGTATGCTCTGGTCACGAACGCCCCTGGGCTTTAAAGAATGAGAACACCAGCTGCATAATGCTTTAATGAAAAGTACATGACGAAGGGTAAATGACCCAGTGCCACAGGATCTGAGAGTCCCAGTGATAGACAGGGAGGCTGGTGAGTTGTGAGCCGTATCCGAGCCTCCACAAGACACAGTGGCCATATTCATAAAATGGGCTTTGAGGACTTTTCAAAGTCCTAGGGCCAGAGTCCCGATGAGGTCAGCCATCCTTGGGTCAGAAGGTGGGTTTCGTGGTAAGAAGGTGCGAAGTGGGAGTCCAGGAGGAGGCTATAAAAAAAGCAGAGGGTGGAGCTTCTAAGAAGCAGCATGGGGACAGCTGTTGGCACCTCACCCTGGGGCCAAGGAACTGTAATCTAGATATGGCTGGATGTAATTCAGTGAGTTATGTGTTTCTGCCATTTAAAGCCATTTCTGTGGAGTTGGTTGCTTTTGCTCAGTAGACCAGCATCTTGTGCTTTACAAATGTGTAAAAAATAGTGAAAATGGCTCTAATAACAGGAGTGACTTTTTGAGCCAACCTTCCTCTGAGGACAAATGTCTGGACTCTGTAGAGGAGGGTAAAGAAGAAACAGATTGGGGCCCATGAAGGACCAAGCTGCAGGGTGGCCCGCCCCTCCAAGATCCTGGCAGGCCACTCGCGCCCCAAGGCTCCTCCCCTCGAGTGACCCAGGCAGGGGAAGTTTCCACCAAGACAGGGCCTGACTCAACCTCTCCCAAGCAAACAAGACACCAGCCAGCAAACTGCCAGCACAAGAGTTTCCATAATGAGAAGCTTCCAGGAAAGCCCATAAAACCTTTACTGTAAATTCAATAAACCGGGCTTCAAACATGGTGGCTGGGCTGGGAAAGCCTGGAGCCATCCCACCCCGCAACTCCCCTCTGCACACACAGAAGTGGGCACTCTATCCTGGACAGAAAGGCAGCCCCGCCCTCCTCCCAGTGCCAGGTCTTCCCTGCCCTACGAGCCAGCCTTACATACTCTGGTGCACCACTGGCACCACTGCATCAAGTCCAAGCAGACACACAGACAGCCCTGTTACAGAACCTCAGACAGTGCTTGGCCATTCCCAGGGTGAAGAACCCAGCCCTCAGACCCCAGGAGCCCAAGGGTGCTCAGGGACTCAGCTCCTGTGTTATTAGTCCAATAAAGGAACACCAGCCACCTAGATCAGAAAAAAAGAAATGCATCCTCTAGATCATTCAGTTCAGATCAAGAACACACTTGGCCTAAAGGAATAGAGTTATGGGATTCCTGCGCCCTGGCCAAAAACCTCACCCGGCCACCCACCATTCCTAAGCTACTCATCACGATCCACACTCCAAATGCCTCACCCAGGACCTAGACACTGAGACTGATTTTTCCTTACACATTTCTTCCACCCATATGTTTCTGTCTCTCACTCAAATCTCAGCCTCAACCTGTCCTCCCAGGGCTGGCCCTGTAGGGATCAAAGACCTCACAAAGCATTTGGTATGGATACAAGGCAGAGCAGCCCTTGGGCTTCCAGAGCCTGCACTCAGCTCACTCCATGAGGGCAAGGTGGGTATCAGGAAAGGTCACAGCCAACAGTGTGCAAGGAAACGAGGTTGAACAGAATGGGGACAAGAAAACAGCTTCACTGGCAGAGGCTAGGAAGTTTGGATTTGATCAGAAAGTACAGACTTGAATGGAAAGGGGCTTAGGTGTCAGAAGTCACCTGACTCGATACTTACTATTGTGCAGTTGAGGAAATACTTGCATTGTGCATGGAGAGGCAAAATTATTTGCCCAAAGTCACTCATTCATTCTTTCAGATAATCAATAAGCCAACTATAGGCCAAGGGGTTCAGTGCCACAGAAGGTGAAGCCTCCTGACTACAGACTGGTGCTCACTGCCTGGCATTTCCTACCTCTGAGATGCCAGCAGTAAGGGAGCCACAGAGCACATAAGGTGCAAGGCTGTGACCATGCTCTGGGCTAGCAGTAAGGAAACTGGTTTCTCAGGAGACAGAGGTCTACACAACCCTCAGCAGACAACTTCCTTCTCTGAGCCTTGGTCTCTTCTTTTGTACAACAGACCCAGTGATACCCATCTGATATCCCTCACTGCCTCACTGGCTACAAGTATCACAAGGGATCATATGTAAAACTGTGCGATACTGCCTAAGGTAGCCAGAGAGGGAGGCATAGAGAGAGAGGATAGAGCTGGGAGGCCCAGGTGAACTCAGCACCCACAAGGAAATAGATGTGTGTTCCAGGTCTCCATGGAGCACCTGGGCATCAGGCCAGGTGACCTGACTCACCCACGGCTGAGCCACTGACTTGTAACGCATCCTCCCACGAGGCTGTGACTCCCCAGAGCTCTCTGCATGCCTGAGCCCTTCCCGGAGCAGGCCGAAGGTGAAGGGCACAGTGTGCTTCGCTCGCTGGGTGATGGAGTTTCACGTTCCTCCCTGCCTCTTCTCAGGAGGACCGCAGAACCTCCAGCTGCACGCCCGTCTATACGACTTCCCTCCCCCACTGGGTGCAGACGCTTGGGTTGTGGATATTTTCCATGTTTTCTTAAACTGCTTTTTTGGGAAACTATTTTCCTCCAGCCCCGGACCAAGAACAAACCAGTCAGCACTCACAGTTGGAGAGCCCAGAGGGCAGCCAGGCATTTGCCTGCAGGCTCCAGGAGCACCAGCCTGTACTTTTCCATGAATAGGAGGGAGATGGCAGCAGGGGCTCGGCTTCCCCAGACCTCTGCCTGGAGCCCAGCATCCTGAGGCTTTTCCCCGCCAGCTCTGGGGAAGTTATTCCACCCTGACCCAGCTCTAGCAGCAGCCTCATTGGATGTGCAAAGTTTCAGCCCTAGAGCCATGATCTTAAAGCACTGGAGGGGGTCCTGCCACTCCGGAGCCAGCTTTCTTTCATTGATAGATCTGCGCATAGTTCTCCAGTCCAGGTTTCCAGAATTTGGCTGTGTTCCTCCAGCACCTCCCCTTTATTTGCACTTCTTAAATACTCTGAGCCCTGGAGCTGGTCAGCCTAACCAACAGCCCACGGTCATCCTTTAGTTCAGCCCAATCCCAGAGTCAGAGAGAGAGGTGAACTTGTGCCTCAAACTAAACAGAAGGAAGTCAGAAAGTATGGAGGGGATGTAGGTTGTATGAAGAAGTGGCTAAACACATTTGCACATATTGCTAAACACATAAACAAATTTGGGGCTGACACACTTATGTTCAGCTGGCTCTGCCACTTGCGAGTTGTTCTGACTTCTCGGAGCTTTAATGTCCTCACCAACAAAAGGCGCTCTTCCATTTGCCTAGAGGACTGCAGGTAGGGTTCATTACACCTCTGCATATAAAAAGTACCTCTTACTGGGTCCAGTACAAAACTGGCAATTTATTGTGATTATGAACAGGTAGAATAAGTGGAGGCCTCCTACCTACCCATCTCCTCAGCCCAGGTTACAACCAATGGGAGCAGAAGGAAAGATGAGGACACAAGAGGTGCAGGAGCAGCCCCGAAGGACAGTCCTCCACACTGAGAGTGCCACAGGACATCTGCCTTTTGAGGATGAGGTGTGATGTTGGCACTAGTTTGTTCTTTGGAGAAGTCAGAGAAATAGCAATCTTCAGAGCACACACATGTGGCTCCAGCCTTCCACATGACAACCAAAACCTATGCCCTAGACATGATCCATCTTCCTGCCAGGCTGATTGCACAGCAACAAGAGCTGCGTTCCATCCCTCCACACGCCAGTGTCCGCCTCTTCACAAGCACTGGGAACACAACTGTCATGTGACCCTATTTTCCTTAACTGCTAGTTCACAGAATAATATGTACAGTGTGATTACTCCAAATATGCTATATTACAAATATTTATCAATGATTGCAAGTCTATATTCCAAGATTAACCGAGATTATCTATTGCCTGAGGGGCATCAAATTAGATGTTTTTATTTTCTACTTGGTGCTTTTCTGTGTTTTCCAAATGAGCACATATAAATTTTATAAGCATAAAATATAATGTTTTAGGTTCATCACTGCCTTTTTAACATGTACATTGAACCAGCACTCTCCTGATTACATCATTTCAATTGCTTTTCCTGGCATATCAAATAAAATTCCAATTCCTTTCCATGACCCGGGAAGGAGTCAGCTGGATCCACACCTTCCACCCCACTCAGCCTGACCTCCTGCCATTCCAGTCCTCACCCACCAGCTCCAGCCTCAAAGGCACCTTCCTGGTGGAGAGCACAGCTCCACCATTTATTAGCTATGTGACCCTGGACAGGTTTCTTAACCTCTCTTTACCTTGGTTTCCAATGCTGAAAAAAATAAAGAAAAAAGAAAACCTTAACAACTCACCTACCTCAGAGGATTGTTGTAAGGATTAATTATAAGACTTCCTGGCATATAGTAAGCACAATGTGGGTTTTTGTTCGCTTGTTTTTGTGGTAGTGGGGGGCTGAACCCAGGGCCTCACACATACTTCGCAAGTGCTCTACCACTGAGCTCCACTACCAACCCACTTTTTAATTTTTTATTTTGAGTCAAGTTCCCACTAAATTACACAGGCTGCCTCTGTCCTTGAATTTATGATCCTCCTGTCTCTGCCTTCCAAATCTCTGGGATTATAGGAGTGCAAACCACGCCTGGCTCATGTATTTTCATTATTATCATTTTCTCCACCATGGCTCTGCACAGGCTGTTCCCTCTACCGAGCAAACACTTCATTTCATTCTTCACCTGGCTGATTTCTTCCTCATCTAGGTTTTGGCTCCTTAGAAGGACCTTCCCAAGCTCTCAATTCTGCCCATCCCCTTATTCTCTGGGAGCATCTTCTTTCTTTCCTTTGGAGCACTTATCCCAATGTGTAATCACATATTCATATGCTGGCTTTGTTTAACGCTGGCCTCTCTACCACACTATAAGCTTCATGAGGGTTGGTATCATGGCACATTTGCCCACTTATGAAAAAACTGCACTTAGAAAAGCACAGCACACAGTAGGCACTCAGATGTTGGTTGAAAGAATGAATGAGGTGAATAAGTGAGTGAGTGCTTTTGGCCTTCTCAGATGAATATCATACACTTACTTTTATATTTGCCTGCAGCTCTAGCCCTGTGGCATCCGATCCCATCAGATCTTGGAAGCTAAGCAGGGTTGGGCCTGGCTAGTACTTGGATGGAAGACCACCTGGAACACCAGGTGCTGTAGGCTTGGGAGAAGGGCCTGGCAACTCACTCCCAAAAATCAATCCACCATTGAAAACCCTATGAACAGCAGAGAAGCACTGACAATGGCGTTTTGCCTGTTGTACAAAGGGTCACTATGAGTCGGATACCGACTCAATGGCACCTAACAACAACAATAACAACTTTTATATTTGGGGCTGGGGTTTAGCTCAGTTGGTAGAGCACTGCTCTGCGCTCTCTGAGGCCCTGGGGTTCGATCCACAGCACCACAAAAACAGAAGGACTTGGCAACCCTCTCCTGAAACAATCTCAAAACAATCAGCCATTGAAAACCCCATAAATAGCAGAGAAGCACTGACATAGTGCTGGGCATGGCACATGTCAGGGAGCATTTCATTCTGTTGTACAAGGGTTGTTATGAGTCAGACCCGAAGTACAACACCTTACAACAACAACAACTGCTTTTCTATTTAGAAACTCATCAACACTGGGATGCTCGCTGTTAAATCTGCATCTTGGAGCATGGCTGTTAAAGCCATTCTTCAGTCAGGAATCCATCTTCTCCTTAACTTCACCATGGCAACTGACAGAAACCTGCCAAAACTAGGCCAGCCAAAAGAGAAAGGTTTTGCAAGCATGCTAGGATCATGTGCCCAAAGAAAGGGCAAGAGCACAGGTAGACTCCAATGTCACCACACACCCCCTGCTTTTCTCTGCTGGCTGCTTCATTCTCTCTGCTGACTGTCCAGCTCCCTTGGACCTTACGTGGTGGCCAAGGCTTCCGGGCCTCACAGCTTTGGACTCTCAGTACCAGAGAGGATAATCACTTTCTTCAACTCTAGCTTGATGGGTTGTTTTGTTTTGTTTCATTTTTTAAGAAATAACTAACAAGCCAGGCATGGTGGTGCACACCTGTAATCCCAGCAGCTCGGGAGGCGGAGGCACAAGGATCCCAAGTTCGAGACCAGAGGCAGTCTGCATAACTTAGTGAGACCCTGTCTCAAAATAATAATAATAATAATAATAATAATAATAATAATAATAATAATGCCTGTGTTGGCCAGATGACCATCCCTGTGGTCAGGGTCAGGGTGTTCTCTGATAAGCCTAGACCATGAGGTTCAGATGGGGCCCTTTGGAACACAACCCTGGTGGCCCACGGGAAGGAAGACTGGTTATGAGCAAGCAGTGCTCCAGGTGCTATCTGCTATGTGGGGCATTAACTTCTAGAGGGAGCCCTTGTATCTCAGGAGGGCTCATAGGAAGCAGCCCTTGGGGGTCCTGAAAGTGATGTTTAACATATGACTGGCTGAACCCTAGTCTATTCTTCTCCTCTTTTTTTTTTTAATTTACTTTTCTGTGTGTGTATTTGTTTTCTATTTCTTGTAATTTTTAAGATCATATGCATAAATTATTGTTAGGTGCTGTCAAGTTGGTGTTTGACTCATAGTAACCCTACGTACAACAGGTAAAATACAACTGTCAGTGTATCTCTGCTGTTCATAGGGTTTCAATGACTGATTGTATTTTGGGAGTGGGTTGCCGGGTCCTTCTCCCAAGCCTATAGCACCTGGTATTCCCAGGCAGTCTCCATCCAAGTATTAACCCGCCTGACTCTGCTTAGCTTTGGATACCTGATGGGATTGGAAACCACTGCAGGCATGTATAGATTATGTCATATTATAATTCATATCTATCAACCCACCCCAGGGTGGCCACATTGCACTCCTCTGGGAATTCCACTGGTGCTGTAATCGCAATGCTCCTGGCATTGTTCAAAGACCAGCCTCCACAGTGGTACGAGGTGCCCTTGCTCACCCCACATCCCAGAAATGGACCACTAATCAAAATGCACTTATGCCCCTTTCCATCTCATACATCTGCCTCTTCTTTCCTAAAGAGGTAACTACAACTTCTCTTTAAAATACAATTCATACCTACTCCATCCTTCTTGCAACTTTCTGAAGCAGTTCTGGGAGTCTTCTTTCATGAGTGTCTTTAAGTCTCATCCTCCATCGTGACAGCACTCCATGTCACACATTGCTTCTGGCTCAGAAATTTCTGTTAAATAAAAACATTACAATGTGTTCTCATCCACTTTATTCACCAGATCTGGCACCATGTGACTTCTGGCTTTTTCCCAAAGTCAAAATGACCATGAAAGGTAAACATTTTGAATTGATTCAGGGCATCGAGACAGCCATAACAGTGTAACTAAAGACACTTGTAAAAGAGGACTTCCAGAACTGCTTCAGAATGTGGCAAGAACAGCGGGATAGGTGTGTCTAAAGCCAGGGGGAGTGTTTTCAGGGGGAATTAATGGTAATGTGTCTTTTAATGTAATTATTTTTAAAATTTAAACATTCACTGTATTTTTTTATCACACTTCATATATATTTACAGCTGTGAAAGTCTCTGTAATTACTACCTTCACTATATCTCATAAGGTTGGATATATTCTGGGGGGTCATTTATCTCACATTATTTTCTAATTTCTCTTGTAATTTCTTCTTTGACTCATTGGTCATTTAAGACTATTTTGTTTAATTTACAATTATTTATAAAGTTACCAAATTTTCTTCTGCTGTTGACATCTAATTTAATTCTACTGTGGTCACAGAACAGACTTTGTATAATTTCAATCTTTTCAAATTTATTGAAGCTTATTTATGACCTAATACATGACCTCTTCTAGAAAAAGGTCCATATGCACTTGAAAAGAATATGTATCTGCTATTGTTCAGTGGAGTGTTCTATAGATGTCTGCTAGGGGAAGTTGGTTTGTGGTCTTGTTCAACTCTTCCTTCCCCTTGTTGCTCTTCTATCTAGTTGTTCCACCCATTATTAAAAGCATGCTGTTGAAACCTCCATCTATTATTGTTGATTGTTTCTGCCTTTAATTTTGTCAGTTCTTGCTCTGTGTAAGTGCATATCTGTTTATAATCATTTCTTCCTGATGGATTTATCTTTTATAATTATAAAATGTCTTTCTCTCTAGTAACAATTTTTATCTTGAAGGCTATTTTGTCTGCTATTGGTATAGCTAGCTATTCCAGCTCCTTTTTGCTTTCTAGTACATGGTAGATCTTTTGCCATCTTTTTACTTATCACATATCTGTGTCTTTGAATCTAATATTTATCTGTTGCAGCTGGGCATGGTGGCACACAACTGTAATCCTACTGACTCAGGAGGTGGAGGCAAGAGGATTCAAATTGGAGGCTAGAGGCAGCCTGAGTACCTTGGCAAGACCCTGACTCAAAGTAAAAGTACAAAAAAAAAAAAATGGGCTGGCAGTGGAGCCCAGTGGTAGAGAACTTGCAACGTATATGTGAGACCCTGAGTTCAATCCCCAAGTACCACAAAAAAAATTATCTGGTATAAAGCTGGGCGCGGTGGCGCACGCCTGTAATCCCAGCGGCTGGGGAGGCAGAGGCAGGAGGATCCCAAGTTCGAGACCAGAGGCAGTCTGCGTAATTTAGCGAGACCCTGTCTCAAAAAGTAAAAAAATGGGCTAGAGGCACAGCTCAGTGGTTCAGCACTTGCAGAGCATGCAGGCCCGAGGCCCTGGGTTCAACCCCCAGTACCACAAAAAAAAAAAAAAAATTATCTGTTATAGACAGTATGCATTTGGATGATACTTTTTATCAATCTTTAGGTCTCTACCTTGATTAAAGTGTTTAATCCATTTACATTTAATCCAGTTACAGATAAGGTAAAATTTATACCTGCCATTTTGCTATTTGTTGTCTGCATGTTATGTTTCTTGTTCCTCTATTGCTCCATTGCTGCCTTCTTTTGTGTCAAGTATATTTTTTTAGTGTACCATTTTAATCCCCTGTGGTTTCCTTTGTTATATTTTGTGTTATTTTCTTAGTGGCTGTCTTGGAGATTATAATTAGCTAAAATAGGCTACTTTAGATTAATAGCAACTTAATTTCAATAGTATAAAACTTCATCATAACTTTATTTGCTCCCTCCTCCTTTGTACTATTATTGTCAAATAGATTACATCTTCATACATTGTAAACCCATCAAAACTTTTTTGTTGTTGTTTGTTTTTTGAGACAAGATCTTGCTACATTGTGTAGGCTGCCTCAGCCTCCCAAATCACTGGGATTATAGGCATGTGCCACTGTGCCTGGCCATCAACATAGTCTTATAATAGCTGCTTTACAAATTTTCTTTTAAATTTGATAGGAAAAGAAAAATGCAAATAGAAATATATTTATATTGTCTTTCATATTTACCTATATGTTGTTGTAGTTGTTAGATGACATCGAGTTGGTATCCAACTCATAGCAATCCTATATACAACAGGTAAAACACTATTGTCAGTGCTTCTCTGCTGTTCATAGGGTTTTCAATGGCAGATTGATTTTGGGGACTGTGTTGCCAGGTCTTTCTCCCAAGCCTACAGCACCTGGTGTTCCCAGGTGGTCTCCCATCCAAGTACTAACCAGGCCCAACCCTGCTTAGCTTCTGAGATCTGACAGGATCAGTCTCCACAGGGCTATAGCTGCAGGCATTTACCTATATAGTTATCTTTTAAAAAGGTCTTCATTTCTTCATGTGGCATCAAGTTACTGCCTGTTATGCTTCCCCCTGCTGCCCCCAGTACTTGGGAATTAAACCCAGTGCCTCTCACTTACTTTGCAAGTGCTCTAACACTGGGCTTCACCCCTAATCCATTTTATTCTTATCTTTTTATTTTGAGACAAGGTCTCACTAAGGTAACCAGGCTGCCTTTGGTCTTGAACCTCCTCCCTCAGGCTTCTGAGTTGCTGGGATTATAGGCATGCACCATTGCACCTGGATGCCTACCACCCTTTCATTTCAACCTGAAAGAATATCTGTTAGGATTTCTTTTAGGGAATTTCTCCTAGGGAGTCATTTTTTCATTAACTTTTTTATTTATCTTGATAATGTTTTAGTATTTCCTTCATTTTTTAAGGATACTTTTGCTAAATATAAAATTCTTGGTTGACAACCTAATTCTTTTGGCACTTGCTATGTTATCTCCTGCCTTCTGGTGTCAATGATTTCTGATGCTGTCAGCTGTTAATCTTATTGAGGAACTCTTGTATGTGATGAGTTGTTTTTCTGTTGTTATTTTTAAAACTCTCTTTGTCTTTGACCTTTAGTAGTTTATGATGTGTGTAGATCTCTTTGAATTTATCCTACTAAGAATTTGTTGGGTTTGTTTGGTGGACAGATTAACACTTTTCATTAACTACTTTTGGCAGTTTTCATTTATTATTATATATATGTGTATATATATATATATATATATATATATATATATATATATATATATATATCTTTCTACTCCTTTCTCTCTTCTCCCTCTGTGAATGCCATTAAGTATGTGTTGATTTTGATGGAGACATACAAATCTCTGAAGCTCTGTTCATTTCTAAGTTCTTTTTTCTTTCTGATCCTCACACTGGACAATCTGAATCAACATATCCTCAAGTTCGCAGATTCTTTCTTATGCCTACTGAAATCTACTTTGAGACTTTTTTATGACTTTTTTAATATCAGTTATTATACCTTTCAACTCCAGAATTTCTACTTGGTTCATTTTTATAATTTCTGTCTTTTGTTATATTCTCTATTTGATGAGATAGCTTAGTTTTGGCTCAGTTGGTAGAGTGCTGCTCTGCACTTTCTGAGGCCCTGGGTTCAATCCCCAGCACCATAAAAGTGGGAGAAGGGCATAGAAATCCACCCCTGAAATAATCAGCCATTGAAAATCCTATGAGAGTTGGCATGAGTTGGACCTGACTCAGTGGCCCCTAACATCATTTGGTGAGACATTGTTGCCATATTTTCCCTTTATTCTTTAAGCACAGATTCCTTTATTTCTTAGAATATATTTGTAAAAGCTGATTTAAAGTCTTTGTCTAACAAATCCAACATATGGGCTTCTTCCAAGAGATTTTATTTTTCTTATCTTTTTTCTGTGTATGTAGCATAATATCATGTTTCTTTGCTTGTCTTCTAATTCTTGCTTGAAAATGGGCATTTAAAATAATATACCACAATGAGACAACTCTGAAAATCATATCCTTCCCCCAACTACCCTGTCCAGATTTGTTGTTGTTGCTGTTGTTTGTTTGGTGGACCGAGTGCTCATGTTTGTTTCCTGAAATAATTCTACAAAGTCTGTAATCTTCTTCATGTGCGACCACTGAAATCTCTACTTGGGCTCACTTAGTGATTAGCTAATAATTAGATAGAAAATTCCTTAAATGCCTTGGCGCAATTACCTTCCTGTCTTTTGCCTTGCATGCAATCTTCAGTTTTCCAGTAGTTTAAAATTCTGCGTTGACCTTTATTTCCTGCTGTGTAGAGCCTGAGCATCAGTCAGAAGTGAAAGATTAAGGCCTTCTCAAGTCTTTCCTGGACATGTGCATGGCTTTCTAGATCCACAGGAATATGCTAGAACTTTACAGAGTCCCCACGAACATCTCATTTCCCAGATTTTTCTTTTAAGTTTGTTGGTGGTCTCTGACCCCATGTGGTATCACTGTCTCCAGTAGCTTGCTGTTAAAGGATAGCAGTGCATTGGTTTTGGAAAATACCTTAGAAATGGGGCTTTCCTAGCCAAGTGAACTCTGACTCGGGCAAATAAAGATAAGTCCTGTGAGTGAGGCTTTTTCAGGGAAGTCCAATAATGACAATTCCCAGGGGATAGGGCTTTTGGTGTACTCCAATATTTTCAGTTATATCATATGGTTGTGAAAGGTGGGCACTGAATAAGAGAGACAGGAAAAGAATTGAAGCTTTTGAATTATGCTGTTGGAGACAAATATTGAATATACTATGGACTGCCAAAAAAAAACAAAAGGTCCATCCTAGAAGAAATGCAACCAGAGTGCTCCTTGGAAGCAAGAATGGCTAGACTGTGTCTTATGTATTTTGGACATGTTGTCAGAAGGGACCAATCCCTGGAGAAGGACATCGTGTTTGGGAGAGTGGTGGGGCAATGAAAAGAAAGGAAGATCCTCAACTGGATGGATTGACACAGTGACTGCAATAATAGGTTCAAACATAAAAAAAATCATGTGCCTGGCACAGGATCAAGCAGTATTTCATTCTGTTGTACATAGGGTGGCTAAGAGCCAAACTTGATGCCACCTAACAAGAAGTCCATTATATCCCCTCCAGTGGTTGCTAGACTGGCATTTTTCACAGGTACCATAATTTTCACATAATTTTGAATAATTATGACAATGGGGCTGAAGAGGACAGACAATAAAATTAAGGTGACTTTGGACTCCTAAACCTCAACAAGTAGATAGTTATTGTTAGGTGCCTTCGAGTCAGTGTCCAACTCATAGAGATCCTAAGTACAACAGGCCAAACAGTATTGTTAGTGCTTCTCTGCTTCTCATAGGGTATTCAATGGCTGATTGTTTTTTGGGAGTGGGTTTCCAGGTTCTTCTCCTAAGCCTACAGCACCTGGTGTTCCCAGTACTAACCAGGCCCAAACTTGCTTAACTTCTGAAATCTGACGGGATCAGACATTACAGTGGTATGGCTTCAGGCAAGTAGACAGTAGTCTTGGGAAATTGCTCATCTGAAAATATGAGCTATTCTATATGTAAAAAGAAGAGCTGAGAGGGAAGCACCCAGAAGTACACAGAACAACTTCCAGAGAGAATTGAACCCAATCATAATTGACTACATGAGGCCAGGTAGATTTCAGAATGGTCCAGTGACTGCTATATGTGTCCTACTTCACTCTCTATGAACTGAAGGTTCTGTTGTCTATGTCTAATCCAGTATTATCCACTGGCTATGTGGGGCGGAAGTACATGTCTTTGGTTTAGACTTCTTCACATCCAGAGGAATCTATTCAAGTTTTCCTTGAGGACTACACCTGAGGAGCCTCATTCACACCTAGACCTGATTTAAATTATGAGACTTAGACTTCAAGATGATACCATGATGGAATAAGCTATTAGAGTTTTAGAGGAAGTACAAGAGTATTTCACAAATAGAAGGGATGCAAATTGTTGTGGCCAAAGGGAAGACCGTGGCAGGTTGTGTTTCCAGCAACAGTCCCGTCAACACCTCCCATCCCACATGCTTTTCTTATGTTATCTTTATAGTCTTCCCATTGGGTACTGGTGTCTATGTTTCCTCCCCTTGAAATGAGATGGACCTTTGAGTCTGTCTTCACCAATAGAGTACGATAGAAGTGACACTGTAATTCCCAAGGTTAGCTCACAAAGATTTCATGCACTTCTGCCTTGCTCTTGAGATGCACATGCTCTCAGAACCCGGGCACCATCCTGAAAGAAAGTCCAAACCACCCCATATGGAAAGATCACGTGGAGAGGCCACATGGCCAGTTTTCTGGTCAATAGCCCAGTTGAGATCCTCACCAATAGGCAGCAACAACCCCAAAACATGTGATAGCCCCAGATAACTCTATATCACAGTGGTAGGGTCTTCCCAACTGAGTGACCAGGTGTTATGGAGGAGAAACAAGCCATCCCTTCCCTACAATGCCCACATTTCTGACCCACAGAAATCATGAAAGATAATAAATAGTTATTGTTATTTAAGCCACTAAATTCTAGGATTATTTGCTATACAACAGGAGCCAATAGAATATATGCTGAAATAACATGATTTAAAACCCTTATGCTTGGATTTTTGAGTTATTTATTTTTCATTTTGAACATTGCTGCTGTGAACATTCATGGACATTTCCTCTAGTATCCATGTAAAATAATGCCCTTGGGGTATGTACTTAAAGTCTATAATTGCTGTTCAAATCTACAGAATGATGCCAAATTGTTTTTGGAAGGGCTGTAGTGAGTTATATTCCTATCTACAAGGTGTAAGAAAACCTGTTGATCTCTCTCCACAGAGCTCTCAGGCTTGCTGTCCCCTCCACCTGGAATTCTCTTCCCCCAGGTATTCACACAACTCCTGTCCTCTTGTCCTTCTCATTTTTCTCAACGAGGTCTACCTTGACTGCTCCATTTAAAGTGAAAATTATCCCCCCAACACTTTCAATTGCCCTCACCTTCCCCGGTATCTTCCTTTCTAACATACTGTCCAGTTTATCTAATGATGATATTTATTGCCTAGTGCCCACCACAAGAACTGCTGTTTTTGTCTTCATTGTCCACTGTTATCCTCTGAGCACCTCAAAGATTATCCAGTACAAAGTCGGGCTCAATAAATTTTCATTGAAGAATATATGAATATCTACAGGCTTTCCAATTCCCTATAATAACAGACTACAATTTTGCCAGTCAAACAAATGTATGTCATTTCATTGTTATCTTTACTGATTTTCCTTGATGACTAACCAGGTCGAATACCTCATTAGTATGGCACTTGTTCACTACATAGTTTTCCTTTTCTGTGAAGCCCTTGTTCATGTCATCTCTTTTTGCAAATTATAGCTCTGTATGTGTAATATGAACATATACAAGTTATACATAACTTTTGCAAGTTATATGCATCCTAAATATCTCCTCCAAGTATGACCCTTGTTTTTAAGATATCTAATAAACAGAATTCTTTTATTTTAATACAATCAGTATCATGGTAAATTCCTTTTGTAACTTAACTAAAAATAAACCATCCTCCTCTTGCCACAGCATCAATGTGGGAGGGATGTCCTTTCTCAAACTTTCTTTTTAATTAAAATATGTTAAAACGTACCTTGTTGACCACAAAAGGATCAGTAGATGAAATTCAGGGTGTTACAAAGCACCTCCAGGCCTCTCTGGAGAGACAAGCCCACTGGCCCCCAGACCCAAGCCCCTCTCAATTTCATTCAGCCTCTTCCCCTTCTCCCCTCTAGCAATGTAATGAGAGCCTACACCATTAATCACTCTAAGAGCTGCCAGGTGGGCAAGGGGTGGGGGAAAGAGGAAAAGAGCCCAAGGGAAGGGGCTGCAGCTTAGAAATACCAATGGGCAGGAGGACTCCTCTTGCTGTCAGGAGAACAAGGGCAAGTCCCAACAGGGGATTGGAGGGGCACTCAGGGGTTTGAGTGTAGCAGAAAGGACCATCATGATGGGGGAGGGAGAGTGGAAAGGCATGAGGTGTGGTGAGGCTGAAGCAGAAAAGGCAGCAATTTTACAGAAAGACACCCTCCTGGGTGGGCCCCATGGAGGCAGGGGACAATGGAGGGACCTCCCTCTCTCTGAGAAAACAGCCTCTACTGTGATCTGCATCTTGGCACAGGTACTCCTGAGTGAGGGGAGAGCCATGGGCAGGCGAGGAATACAGGCAATGGGGGTTGTGAGAGCCCAGGAAGCCTTGAGATTGTCCCTTGCTGATCACAGGTTCCCAGGCACTCTTCAACTTCATGATCAAGGATAACATTTGTTTTTCCTCTGTGGAGGAAGAAAAGGAAAATGTCAAAGCATAAATACCAGAAGGTGCCCTGTCCATCTTGCTGAGATTAGCCAGGCTATTGGTGCATATCCTGCAGGGATTTCCTGAGTTCTAAGTTCCCCTCAACAGGATGATTCAGTAAGTCTCATTTGAAGTATTCAGATTTTGCCTCCAGTAAATATTTGGCTTTGACACTTGCTGTCATCTTTTCTGAGAACAGAAGCAATAACTAGTTGCCGCTGCCAGAGGGGGCTTTTGTAAACCTCCTTCCGGCCCAGTACCTGCCTCTGCCCGAGAAAGTCAGCCTTGTGCTGAGCGCTGGTCTGAGAGCCAACGAGACTTATCCTGGTCCAGTTCTTCCCTTAATTAGCCTCGTGATTCTGGTCAAAGCCTTTCCCTCATCTATGTAACAAAGGAGTTGGCCCTTTGTTCTGAAATAAAGCAGAAGCCAAGAAATTGAAAGGACATCTGGTAGAGAGAGCAAAGTCTAGGCCCAGCACTTATCCTGCACTACAGGCCACAGAGAGAATAAACTGCATCTCTATGTCTGTCCAGGAAAATGACAGGAGGCAACCAGAGGAAGCCCACTTAGCTCAGGTTCACCCCAAGCTCCCCACCATCACCAGACCTAAGAGCTGAGAGAATTTCCCCTCCAGGTTCCCTCTTGCTCACCAGTGCCCTGCCATTTCAGGAAGTGAGGCCTCTTTAGCAGGCAGACAGCACCTAGGGCACTTGGGGTTTCATCCCTATGGGGTCCAAATTGTTCACTGTGGCTGCAGACCCTGCACACACAGCAGGCCTCCCCAGAGCACTGAGATACAGCAGTAGGAGGATATACAAGTCCTACCTTCAAGAAGCTCCCAGACTGAGGAAGTAATCATTGAGTATGATTCTCCTAAAGGGTAGAGAGGAGCTTGCCCCAGAAAGTTCGGGAAGTACCTGAGCTCAGGGAGACTATTGCAGGAAGCCAGAACAAGGTTGCTGGATTTTGTGACTAAAATTACAGGCTATTCGGTTAAATTTGGATTTCAGATAAACAAGGAGTTACTTTTTAGGATAAGCATGTCCCATGCAATATAGGGGATGTTCTTTAACAAAAGGAGATTCCTTGTCTATCTGAAATTTGAGTTTAATTGGACATCTTGGGTTTTACCTGGCAACTCTAAAACAGAACAAAGACTCAAAACCCAAACCTAAATCCACATAGGACAACCTGAAAGCAGGTAGAAAGGAAAAAAAATGAAATCATCATGCTGAGGGAGATAGGAAATAAAGATTTGCTGAGAGTCCACAGCTATCACTGCCCTGATGGCTACGCCAGAACATAGATTGTCTGGAAAGCCTCAAACTCTGACCCATCACTACAGCTGCTGTTGGCTGCATACCTGCTGGCCAGCAAAGTCCAGGGTCCCCAGAGAGTAGCCCTGGGGGCTTGGCAGCCAGCTGCATCCACTCAAGCCTGAGCAGAGGCAAGGCACCCTGGGAGACAGACATCCCAGGCAGCACCCATGAGAAGGGCCAAGATTCACTCAAATGCAGAGCTGCCTGAAGGCCAGCGCATGCTTTCAAAATAGAGGGAAGAAATTTCCAAATTCAGGAATGAGGAGATGAAGCCCTAGGATCCAAAGGGCTGAACATCCCGCAAACTGACGCAGAGCCAGGCCGTCTCTTTCTACGAAGCCTGGTAGCAAGAGGCCCCTGGGCAGCTTTCTACCCACCCACACCCAGATTGCCCAGCACCAGGAGGCCCACACAAACCAGGCAGACCAGCCATCTGCTAAGTCAAGAACTATCATGCATTATCTAACTTCTGTTCCCTATTTACCCATTAACTCAGAGCACGATCATCTAAGAGAGACAAGTTCATCTTCTCAGATGGACCACGATTCACCCCTCACAAGGGCATTTTCCAGAGACAGTTTCAGCTGTATAAGTAGGAAGGCAGCTGGGCTTCCACAGGTCTCACGCTTGAGAGCAACTAATGCCAACCTGGTAGCTGACAGGAGTCCTCTCCCAGATCAGGCTTTCCTCTTCTTTAGTCTTGAGCCATAGATCTCCTGACCCAGGTCCCTGCTGGGAAGACTGAGAGGATCTTTGGGACACCTAAGTCAGAGCCAGATCTCACTACATCTCATAGGCACCCCGTGCTGCCTGCTTTGAGGAGCCTGAGCAGAGCTGGGGTGGCCCTAACAACAACTACAATTAGCACTGTCATTATCACTATAAAGCACAATCTGTGCGTCACGTAACGTTAAGAACTTTGTACACTCATTCATTTGAGTGTGAAGTGAGCACCACTATTTCCTCTTTACAGATAAAGACTTGCAGCTGCAAGAATCTATACTGAAATGGACAGTCCACATCAGGTAGAAATCAGGGAGATGCAATCTCAAGTCTGTATTTGTTCCCTGGCTCTAAGTGGTTCTTGGGGAAAGATATTAGGGCAGGCTCCAAGTCCTTGCAAATCAACATTCTGACAGCAGGGGGCGCCAATGTCTGAGAAAAGCCTCTTGCAGCAGAAAACCCAGATACACTTGGTGCAATAGAATGCAAATGTCAAAACCAAAAAAACAGGCAAATGCTCCCTTGGGCCCAGCAAAAAGGAACTCAAAACTAAACTGGCCGAGATGGAGCAGCTCAGATGAGATTTACTGATTGTTAGATCCCACATTATTGAGCCTTCTTAGCAGCAGTCCCAGAGCTCAGTAATTGTTGCCAGAGGAGAACCAGCCTTGCCTTTGGGACTCTGGTTTCCAGTTTGTCACGCCAGTCCCAAGAGACAGATGGCCACAAACTGTTTTCTCTTTCCCTCAGGGGACTCTGCTTGCTCAGGTCAAGCCCATGCCCAAGCCCAGAAAAGGCAGATCCCCAAGGGAAGGAAGTGAGAAGGGATCAGCTCACGTCTCCTCCAGTTCAGCTCTCTATGGCTTGCTGTTTACACTGCCCTCCTTTGCCTTTAAGTATTCAATTGTCACAATATATGTAGCCAGTTTTCTTCTATTATTGCAACAGAGTTGTGGTGGCGTGTGGCGACTTTCAGTGTCCTACGCAAAAGCAAAAGCCCAGGTTAGCTCTCTAAGCTTCCATTTCCTCATTTGTGAAAAGATGATAATTGTGTAAATAAATATTAAATGAGTGGAAGGAAGAAAACTGACCAGCACAGTGCCTAGAATAGGGGAGGCACTGAGGTTTTATTTATTTATTTTTTCTTTTGCAGTACTGAGGGTCTGAACCCAGGGCCCTAGGCATACTTCAAAAGTACTGTTACCACTGAGCTGTACCCCAGCTTCTTTCCTTTATTTTACATGTTGAAATAGAGCCTTGCTACACTGCACAGGCTGCTTCTGACCTCAAACCTGCGCAATCCTCCAGCCTCTGCCTCCTGAGTCTCTGGGACCACAGACATGCACCACCACACCTGGCTAGGGGAGGCACTTGGTGAAGTATGACTGTTGTCTGCCTCAGAAGGAATGTGCAGGGGTGGAAGGCCATGTGGACCCTGGTGAAGGACACTGGTCTTGGAGTCAGTATTTTCGAATCCCAGCCCCACAACTCGTAAGCTGTGAGACCTTGAATAAATTGCTTAACCTCGCCTGGCCAGTTTCCTCCTCTGGCAGATGAGTATAAGGGTGAAATGAGACAACACCAGACCTTAGCTCTGAGCTTGGCTCTTGGAAGGTACTTAGTGGTAACTGAAAGTATATCACTGCTGACTTGCTACATGAGATAAGGCAGGTAGATTAAGGCATTATAGTATTTGGAGAATGTCTTCTTGTTGTTAGGTGCTGTGGAGTCAGTATCGGACTCACAGAGACCCTATATACAACAGGCGAAACACTATTGTCAGTGCTTCTCTGCTATCCATAGGGTTTTCAACGGCAGATTGACTTTTGGGAGTGGGTTGCCGAGTCCTTTTCCCTGAGAATGTCTTTTGGCTGACCAAATATTATAATGAATATCAAAAAGTCATTAAATAATGTTTCTTAGATTTTTATCCATTTAGCAGTTTTCTCAATTTCTTTGACAATCATTATCTGTTTGCATCCTCACCACCACCAGGTAC
This sequence comes from Pedetes capensis, assembly GCA_007922755.1. NCBI lineage: Eukaryota > Metazoa > Chordata > Mammalia > Rodentia > Pedetidae > Pedetes > Pedetes capensis. The sequence goes on from VMDO01003173.1 coordinate 139,100, forward strand.
TATTTAGTAGAATGTATTTTATCTCCATTTTAAAGATGAAATAAGAGCAGGTAGATTCAGGCATTACAGTTTAAAAAATAATCTCAACCCAGCTCTCAACCATGAATCCAATTTGCATGCAGTTCTAATTTGCATCTGATTTTTTTAGCCCTCTGCAACTGTTGAAAGGGTGTGGATCAGATTCAAAAATATACGATAGTAGTAAATGAATTAGCTGATCACACAGCTACATAAGGGAAGAAACAGAAAAAGCATTATTCCTCATAACTCTGGTTCCTGCCTGCAAGGATATAGTAATCCTATCATGAAATGGGCCTCAGTGGGAGAATATAGTCAAATGGTATAAGAAGGACATCAAGTACAATAGAAGGACAGCAAAAGGAAAGCTGAAGGAAAACATGTTAGAAAAACCAGGATTATGTGTTTGATTAAACCATCAGCCATCATTGCCCGCTGCAGACCAGGACCCTAAAAAGAAAAGATGAAGAGCCAGGTATGGTGGCTCAGACCTGTAATCTCAGCCACTTGGGAGGCAGAGGCAAGTGGATCACAAGTTTGAGGCCAGAGGCAACCTGTGTAACTCAGTGAGACCCTGACTCATGACAAAAATGTTAAAAAATAAATGAAATGGGGGTGCAGCCCAGTGGTAGAACAAAATATGTGTGAGGCCCTGGATTCAATCCTCAAGTGCAGCAAAAAAAAAAAAGAAAGAAAGAAAAGAAAAGAAAGAAAGAAAGAAAGAAAGAAAGAAAGAGAAAAAGGAAGTAAAAAGGAAAAGAAAAGAAAGAAAGAAAAAGGAAAAGAAAAAAGTAAGAGGGGGTGGGGAGAAGGAAAGTCTGCAAACACCGGTTCCCATCTCACTTTTCAGACCACTTAAAAAAAAAATGTATTCATTCCACCACAAGTTTTGTATCCTTACCACATATCAGGTTTTGTATTAGACACCAGAATAGTGTCATGGACAAAAACATAGTTTCTACCCTCATGGAGCTTATTGTCTAATGAGGGAAATAAAAAAATGATTAACTAACTGGCACACAGATATATACAGATGTCCCTCAGTTTCCACAGAGGAGTGGTGCCAGGATCCCCATGGACACCAAAATCTGTAGATATTCAAGTCCTTTGCACCCTTGCAAATGGCACCACATTTGCACATAACCACACACTCTCTCCCATATACGTTAAATCATCTTAGATTTCTTATAATACCTAACAACTGTAAATGCTGTTAATGCTTACACTGCTTTGTTTGGGGAATAATGACAAGGAAAGGAAGTCAATTTATGTTCAGTACAGACACAATTTTTTTTTTCAAATACTTTCAACCCATGATGGAATTCATGGGTATGGAATCCATGCACACAGAAGGCTGACTGTACTTCCAAATTGAGCCAGGCATGGTGGCTCACCCCTGTATTTCCAGCGATTCAGAAGGTGGAGGTAGGAGAATCACAGGTCCAAGGCCAGAGGCAGCTTAGATAGCATAGTTAGATCCTGTCTCAAGATTTAAAAAAAAAGGGGGGGGAGCTGTGGGTGCAGCCCAGTGGTACAGCACTAGCAAAGTATATGTAAGGCCCTGGATTCAATGCCCAGGTACAAAAAAAAAAAAAAGAGAGATGTGTTACATTGGAAAAGTACAAGGCATGTATCAGGAATAAACCAATAATACCTAATAAACCAAGGGTTGGGAAGTGCATGCAGAGGCCCACTCAAGGAACTGTATGGACAGAGGGTTGTTGTTAGGTTGTTGTTGTTAGGTGCCGTCGAGTCAGTATCCGACTCATAGCGACCCTCATAGGGTTTTCAATGGCTGACTGTTTCGGGATTGCCTTGGGAGTGGATTGCCAGGCCCTTCTCCCATTTTTACGGTGCTGGGAATTGAACTCAGGTCCTCAGAGACTGCAGCGCAGCGCTCTACCCACTGAGCTAAATCCCAGCCCGGACAGAGGGTAGCATGTGTAAAAGCCCCACAGTAAGCATGGAATGCCCAGGAAAGGGAAAGAAGGCAAGTGAGCTTCAAGAGACATGGAGATGATAAGTAGGAAGTGAAGGCAGGGAGGCTACCAGTGGCCAGACCAGCTTGGACTTTGCAAGCTGTGGTTGGGATTTGGATCTTAGTCTGACAGAAATGGGAAGCCATTTTCTATGGCCTGAATGTGTGGATCCTCTCAAAATTCATATGCTGAATCCTAATGGCTATTTGATGTCATTAGGAGACTGAGCCTTTTGGAAATGATTGGGTCATGAATATGCCCCCCTCATGAATGGGACTGTTGTTGTTGTTAGGTGCCATCAAGTCATGCCTGACTCATAGCACCCTATATACAACAGAACAAAACACTACCCAACACTGTGCCATTTCTGGCATTATTGTCGGTGCTTCTCTGCTATTCATGTGGTTTTTGATGGCAAATTGTTTCAGGAGTGGGCTGACGGATCCTTCTCCCAAACACACCATACCTCATATTCCTAGGCAATCTCCCATCCAATGACTAACCAGGCAGAACACTGCTAAACTTCCAAGATCTGACAAGATCAGATGTCAGGGTGGTACAGCTATAGATGCATAACCTGCCTACTTTATGGTATCTTGTGATAATAGCTGAAATGGACTAAGACAGAAGGGGCTTAACCAGGGAGGAGGCCTAAAAGAGGTCTGAGAAACAGGAGTCAAAGGTGGATTTTTCAGGTTTCTTTGTCTATAAGCAACAATAATGGAGTCTGATTTGCTTCAGGAAAAACCTGAGTTATTGGAAGAAGATGTTGTAGCATCAAAACAAAGGCCTTGAGAAGGACAAGAATGAAAACAGTGCCACAGACCCAGGCAGCCAGGATGGACTCACCCCTGTCAGTACCAATCAGCTCTGACCACGTCCCAGGCCTGGATCAATCCTCTCAAGAGTCAGAGTCCCCAGAGGCAGACCTGACGGGCTCAGCTTGGCCCTCCTCCCGTTTCACCGTGGCCAGAAGACAACTCATCCAGACTGACAATCTCTCAATAAGGCAGCCTCCGAGGAGAGGTGTTCCCCAAAGGAAAACCACAAAGAAGTCAGGTGACATTACCAAATAAGCAGGAAGAAATCCTGAACAAAAAATAATCCATCAGGGGCTGGCAATGTAGGTCAACAGTAGAGCAGTCACCTAGCTTCCCAAGGCCCTCAGTTCTATCCCCTGCAGGGGGGAAAAAAATCCATCAGATGTAAACTGCAGATTCTGAAGGAAAGGCTAGAGGGCCATTGAGTAAACTGGATATACCTGTGGTTTTGCCCCGGGAGCAAACTATTTCAGGCAGCAACTTGTCACAGGGGCAAGCCAATGTAAAGGTTTAGGAGACGGGGAAGTAGGGAAAGGATTTGCCAGATGGCACTTCAAATGAGGTCAAATGTCATAAAACCCTCCCCCAGGCCTCATCTCTGACTCATCTGTAGCTTTCAGAAAAAGAAAGCAACACACAATACACAAGCCACTGAGCACAGTAAGAGGTGACAGAGAACACTGAATAGAAATTTGTTCATTTCATCAAAAATTATGACAGTGCTCCCTCCTTAGGGAGGATGAAGAAAGGGATTTGTGTTACATGTATATGGAATTCTGTATATGCCCCCCCCCAAAATCTGGAAAACCAGCCAGTGGCCTGCAGACCAGCCTAAATGGAGGAAGCAATGGAGATAGGCCATAGCCACCTCTACTCCAGAAGCTCTGTCTGTTGGGATGGCATAATGGTTTCCTTCCTGAAGTCACAAGCTTTACCCAAAATATGTTAATTCAACAGTTTCTCATAGGACAAATATCTCAAATGTGGGTTTCACTATCTTGAGAAATTCACAGTGCCTCAAAGAAAGCAGACATTGCAAAAGGACTAAAGATAAAAACTGCACACAAGGTGGACATTAGGTGGGACGGGGAGCCCTCATTTGCCTCCTTTTTGCTTACTTTCATCGGAACAGTGTTCAAGTTTCCTGAGTTTCCTGGTGCAGGTATGAAGCTCTAGCTTAATGGTTTCTGAAAATCTCATTTCCTTTTCTTCTCATAGAAAACTTCTTCCATTGCATTTAGATGAAAACACTTGGGTGCAATAAGAGTGTCACTGATTCTGACAGGATCCCAGAGATGAAACCGTGATGTGCAATGCATCAAATCTTCAAAACAATGCCAAAATCAAGAAATGTCTACTTTGCAGAAAGCTAGGCGTTTATAAACATGTCATTTCCATGTGAAGCAAGCTGATGAATTTACAATGAGGACTTGAATAAACATAAAAACAAAAGAAGGAAAAACTTCACAGGTTCCTTAAAGAAAAAGTTCTCACCACTGACACATCACAGTAGCTTCTTTACTGTTCCAGCTCGGGTCTCTTCTTTTTTCACCTAGATCCAGTTCACACCAGTTCTGAGACTGATGTTTGACTAAAGCTCTACTCTTTAATGTGCACATGCCTACCTTCCTAAATCATCCTAAATTCGTTGGCTCATTTCCCCAACATTTTAGTTACTACTACATTTCCCTGATGATTTTTGTTCTATCTGCACACCATCTGTATGATTACTTCTGAATATTGGCTAAATTGCCTCATTTTCTTTACTTTGCCTCATTGTAAGCAACTCTTATCATGATTGTTTAAATATTTTCAGTGCATGTTGTTATAAATTCCTAGCTAGCTAATAAGCTTTAACGTTCACCATGTACCACCCAAAATCATCTTTTGCATTCCCTAGTGGTACTATGTGAGAAGAAACAGGCCTCCCACTAAGCCCCCTCCCTACCTCTTATACTCTGGTCAAAGCAGGTGAGGCCATTCCACACACACACTGCTCACTCCAATGTTTGTCCCACCACCCCCATCTCTGCCTTTCCAATCGCACTGATCTCTCAAGACCCAGTCTTGTAATGCCATCCCTACTTTAAGCTGTCCCCAACCCCTCTCCAACCTGAAAGAATATTACTTCTCTGAATTTCTCCCTGCACTTGGAGAATTTGGGACTTTTCATATAGGGTTTAGTTCATTTGGTAGAGTGCTGCTCTACACTTTCTGAGGATCCAGGTTCAATCCCCAGCACTGCAAAATTGGATAAGGATATGGCAGTCTACTCCCAAAAACAATCCCAAAACAATTAGCCATTGAAAACTGTATGAGGGCCGCTATGAGTCAGAACTGCCTGGATGGCACCTAACAATAACACATGGAACTCAATGCTGTTCACCTTGAAAACCCAGGTTTTACTGGACATCTTCTTCGCTTTCAATGCTAGGATTTAGCTCAGAGCACTATTCTGCAGTCTCTGAGGTCCTGAGTTCAATTCCCAGCACTGCAAAAAATGGGAGAAGGACATGGCAATCCACTCCCAAGGCAATCCCAAAACAATAAGCCATTGAAAACCCTATAAGAGTCTCCATGAGTTGGACACAACTCGACAGCACCTAATAACAATAATCTCTTTCAGAACATCTGCAGACTTCCCAAGGTCAGGAGTCATATCTAGTTATTTGTTATAGGGTCAGGCAAAATTATCATTGTGTGAATATGGCTTCCACTTTATCCCTTGCTCTGTATCATAAAACATAAACCTAAGCATATCATTCTCCTGCCTTTCTCAAACTAAAGTTCCAGTGAGTTAGTAACCGTAAAGAGACAAGATTGTTCATAGTTTGGCCCAAAATGCCATTATATCCATATACCCCCACCTCTACCCACTCCCCAGCCACCATAGTTCCTCCAAACACACAGCCCATGCTCCAGCCACACCCAACTCCTTGACATCCTCTGAACCAGGCAGATCATCCCCTGGGCTGGTCTCCCTGTGAGCATCCCATCAAATATACATCTTCTCTGTCCATCAAATTCCACTCAGTGTCATAAGTCAGTTCAAACAGAATCTCTTCCTTGAGGGCTTTCCCAGCCCTCTAGAATCCCTCTTACTCTCATCTCATTCTCTATATTCTTTACTGAAGCAGTCGTCAATGATATTGTAATTTTTAAAAATTATCGGGGCTTCTGTCAGTCCATTAGCAGCTATTTTATTCAATATCCTCCACAGCCTAGTGAAGTGCCTAGCACACACAGCGGGACCTCAATATTTGGTGAATGACTAGTGAGAGGTTAAGAATGTAGGCTCTGTAGCCAGGCCTCTGAAGTTTGAAACCAAGCATTATCATTGTCAGACTTGGGCAAGTTACTTAACTCCTCTGTGCCTCATTTTCCTCATTTTTAAAATGGTGCTAACCTATAAGGTTGTTTTAAGGATTGAATGAATGAATAACTGAAATGAGCTTAGAATAGAGTTTTTCATGTGAAGTGTTGAATAAGTTCCATTTCTTAAATTATTCTTGTCAAAAAAAAGTATATATTTCTTCTGACTTTTATCAGTTTTGTGGCCCCTAATGACTATTATGCCTGCAGCCATAGCCCTGTGGCATCTGATCCCATCAGATCTCGGAAGTTAAGCAGGGTCGGACCTGGTTAGTACCTGAATGGGAGACCTCCTGGGAATACCAGAAGCTGTAGGCTTGGGAGAAAGACCTGGCAACCCCCTCCCAAAAAAATCAATCTGCCATTGAAAACCCTATGAACAGCAGACAAGCACTGACAATAGTGTTTCCCCTGTTGCATAGAGGGTCGATATGAGTCAGATACCGACTCGACGGCACCTAACAACAACAACAACAACAATGACTATTATAATGGTCCAGGCAAAAGATAATGAGGTGGAGCTAGAAAGTGTGGTTTAAAAATGAGAAAGGTGGTAGACATCAGACAGAATTGTAAGACTTGACAATTGAAGGGATATGAGAAGAATAAAAGTGAAGGACTATCACGTTCTTGTGTGGGAACTGAAGAGGTCATGACAGAGTCCACAATCATCACTAGAGTAGGCTCAAAGCTGCATCAGGAACTAGGGAGCTGCTACAGCGGTGTTGAAGATCCAGGAAAGGAAACTGAGCCCTGAGGAGAGTAGGAGCAAGAGCCAATGACAAGAAGTCAAATATGGTCAAATCCAAAGGAGGCTCCCAAACCACTAGCAGCTGAGGAGTCAAGGAACACAGTGGAAGGCTCTATGTCAGGATGACTGTCATCTGAGGCTTACATCACTGACCTGGCCATGGGATGCTCCATGAATTCTCCACATCTACAAATGATAGCAAATTTGAGTGACTGTGAGTTATTTGCTGCAAAATTCCTAAAAGGTCTGTAGAGGCTGAGTAAAGAAGAAAAAATACAGTCAGTGTGATTCAATGTGAGTAAATAAAAATGAGAATACTTCCAGCCAGGCATGGTGGCATCTGCCTGTAATCTCAGCAATTGGGGAGGCTGAGGCAGGTTCACAAGTTCAAGGCCAGGGACGGTCTGTGTAACTTAGCAAGATCCTGTTTCAAAATACAAATAAATAAATAAATAAATAAATAAATAAAGGAAAGGCAGGAGATGGGAGTGTGGTTTCATGGTGGTAGAGCCCTTGCCTAGCATGCATGAGGCCCTTGGCTCAACCCCCTTCCCCCCCCCATACTGCATAGGAAAAAAAAGAAAGCAAGAATATGTCCATATGCATGCCTCATATGTTGAGCTTTTATGAATTGAAAGCACCTTAGTAAGAAATTTGGACACCAGAGGTCTGGCCCTACCTCTATTGCCAACTGGCCTCCTAATCTCCGTGTTTCTCCAGCTGTACAAGGAGATTGGAGTGCTTGGTCTTGGGGTCACTTCCAGGACTTATATTCTTTTTAAAAGAGTCTTGAAAGGTAGCCAGGCGCAGGGGCGCATGCCTTTAATCCCAGTAGCTTGGAAGGCTGAGGCAGGAGGATCGCAAGTTTGAGACTAGAGGAAGTCTGTGTAATTTAGCAAGACTCTGTCTCACAAAGTAAAAAGAAAAGTGGGCTGGGGGTGAAGCTAAGTGTCCAGCACTTGCAAAGCAGGTAAGTGCAAGGCTCTGGGTTCAACCCCCAGTACCCAAAAAAATAAAAAATAAAAAAGAGTCTTGAAAGGTTTTCTAGTTAGTTTCCTTAACTTCATTAAACTCCCAGACATCCCATTATAAGTGACAGTCAAGCACCATTTGCCTCAGAGGGCTCCACTCAATCTTCCCATTTTAAGTTGATGAAGCTTCTCTTCCATAGGTAGTGGAGTTATCTATGCTTCACTTAATAACTGGGTCCTGGGGAAATTACATCTTTCCTCACCACCTGTTGCTCTATTTCCTACATGGGTTTTCTATTGCAACTCATAGATAGTCAACCCAAACTGGCTGGAAAAAATAGAGGAATTCCCTAGCTTGTAAAAGATCAGTAGTTAGGAAAATTCTAGGCACCTAATCAAGGCTAGAGTACTGTCTATAATTCTGTTGGCTCTGGCTCCTCCCTTGTACAGAATTTGTCTTCAGATGAGGCTTGTTGAAACTAAATAGCTGCAGTACTTTCAAGGCATACATATGCATAACACCCTTCCTCCAACACCCAGAAAAAGTCCAGGACTTCAGCTTGGTTTTGGTTAATTTAGGGTACAAGTCACCCCTGTACAGGACTGTACCCGGACCCCGAGGATACAAAAACCTATAGATGTTCAAGTCCCTTATATAAAATGGCATAATATTTGCATATAACCATATTCTTTAAATAATATCCAGATTATTTACAATACCCAATACAATGTAAATACTAGATAAATGGTTGTCATAGTATATTGTTTAAGGAATAACAAGAAAAAAAACCTGTACTTCTTCAGTACAGATGTACTTTCTTCCCCAAGAGTTTTGATTCAGTTAGTTGAATCTACAGACAGAGAGGGCTGACTTTGTATCCACCTGGGGCCAGTGAAATGAGATTGTGATTAGTGGTTTATCCCTACCAGGATCTATCCCCTGGAGGTGGGTGGGGTCGGCCCCACCTAAAACACAGGACTGCCATACTGCAAGACAAGGAGGAAGAGGAAGAAGTAATCAGCATTTTCACACTGCAATGCAGTTCCCAAAATCTATTCTACCGATCAGCCCCTGCACTATTCTCTTTGCCCTATGTCATCAACCCAAGAAAGGAGGCAACATTCTCTCCTCTGAATACCCCAGAAAAAACACCACTCACACAGGGAAGGTGGGTCAGACTTGTGACAGGTGGGTAGTTACCTGGCACAAGTAGCAGGCAGTACCGCATAGCTCAGCACATATTTATAAATGCAATGTCAAGCACCCTGTTTCTTAAAAGTTCCTGACTATCATTGGGACTGGTATTTTTTTACCAGCACTGTTTTAGTCTTGGGCCCTACGCTACCACTTTGTTGTTAGTTGTAATTATTTCTCCTTGATTTCTGAGGCTGAGAATATTAGCATATGTTTAGTGTCTATTTATATTTCCCCTTTTGTAAAATGTGCTTTCAGGTCTTTTTGCTCATTCTTGTATGAAGTTATCTGCCTTTTCTTACTTCTATGTAGGAATTCTTTAAATATTCTGTATATTCTTTAAATATTCCCTCAGTATTAGAGAGCCTGCAGCGGTAGCCCTGTGGCATCTGATCCCATCAGATCTCGGAAGCTAAGCAGGGTCGGGCCTGGTTAGTACCTGGATGAGAGACCTCCTGGGAACACCAGAAGCTGTAGGCTTGGGAGAAGGACCTGGCAACCCCCTCCCAAAAATCAATCTGCCATTGAAAACTCTATGAACAGCAGAGAAGCACTGACAATAGTGTTTCCCCTGTTGTACAGAGGGTCACTATGAGTCGGACCAACTCGATGGCACCTAACAACAACAACAACAACAACAGTATTAGAGAAGGATTGGTTCCTGGGTCCCCCAACCCTCTGTAAAATGGCATAGTATTTGCATATAACCGACACATATCCTCCTGTACACTTTAAATTATCTCTAGATTATTTATGCCTGCAGCCATAGCCCTGTGGCATCTGATCCCGTCAGATCTCCGAAGCTAAGCAGGGTCGGGCCTGGTTAGTACCTGGATGGGAGACCGCCTGGGAACACCAGAAGCTGTAGGCTTGGGAGAAGGACCTGGCAACCCCCTCCCAAAACTCAATCTGCCATTGAAAACCCTGTGAACAGCAGAGAAGCACTGACAATA